>CM040186.1:96183780-96293780 GCA_022606455.1 Callitettix versicolor
TTAGAGAATGTTTTCTAAAAACATTTTAAATCCTCCAAAAATTGTTCCTTATAAAATTAAATGAAATGATTCAATGATCACGTATATACCGAAATGCTTATAATTCTGCCTAAACCTTTTTAACAAAATAAAACATATTTTATGTAATTGAAATTTTGCATGCAATTTAGTGTCATAAAAACCTAATTTAAGAAATATAATCAACCGTTTACAGTCACTCGTTTTGAAGTGGAATCTAAATTTTATAAACCGTTAAGTTTATAATATATGCACAAGTGACAAAACAAAGCCTTATGAACAACAAACTAAATAGTGTTATATATTGTCAATATATTAAAGGGTAACTATTGGTAAAACAATAAAAATATTATTTCTTAATCATTTTCTACAACACTTCAACGAATGAATGACTTCTATGGTTATTATTGCACAGCCACCGTTGTAGATTTGTTGTGAGTAGAGTCGGGGACACTTGAGAACCCGTGACGTCATGTGGTGGTGGGGGTTTGAAGTCATGGGTGTGACGTCATGGTGTGACGTCAGGGTGTGACGTTGGAGTGTGACGTCAGGGTGTGACGTCAGGGTGTGACGTTGGAGTGTGACGTCAGGGTGTGACGTCGGATTGTGACGTCGAGGTGTGACGTCGAATTGTGACGTCGGGGTGTGACGTCGGAGTTCGTAGTGGGGGAGGGGGGGATGTATTGCGCGTTCGTTTGTGACGTCGGTGTGTGTTATTAATTAATTAATTTATTAAATAAATAAATTTATACCTGAAAAAAAGTTGTGTGTTTCTGGCGGGGCTCGAACCGTGGACGTTGCACTTGTGAGGCGCTCGCTATAACCACTGGACCACGGGGACGACTGGTAAATCAATGCGATTCGAGGTATATGAAATTAGCGATTCGCGTTCGGTACGCCCGATCGAATCGCCATCGTGTTACGTGCCTAGCCCAGGACCAGTGCCTGTGTATAGTGTGTTATATAAACATAAAGTAAGTCTATCTATGCTGTGTATAGTGTGTTATACAAACATATAAAATAAGTCTATCTATGACCGCCTCTCTCTCTCTCCCTTGTGGATGGTGTATGATATATGTAATTTTGGTAGTGCTCAGACGGCTGTAGCCATCGTGTTACGTGCCTAGCCTACACCGAGACGGCGGATAGTGTGTTATATAAACATGTAAAGTATGTCTATCTATGACCGCCTCTCTCTCTCTCCCTCGTGGACGGTGTGTGATATATGTAATTTTGGTAGTGTTAAGACGGCTGTCGCCATCGTGTGATGTGCCTAGCCCCCGAGGACTCGGACCGGTGGATAGTTTGTTATATAACATATAACGTACGTCAATCTATGACCGCCTCTCTCTCTCTCTCTCTCTCTCTATATATATATATATATATATATATATATATATATATATATATATATATATATATATATATCTAGCCGGGACCAGGGTAGACGTTATATAAATATATAAAGTGTCAGGTTGTGACGTGAGGGTGTGACGTCGGAGTGTGACGTCGGGGTGTGACGTCCGATTGTGACGTCGGAGTGTGACGTCAGGGTGTGACGTCAGGGTGTGACGTCGGGGTGTGACGTCGGATTGTGACGTCGGAGTGTGACGTCGGGGTGTGACGTCCGATTGTGACGTCGGAGTGTGACGTCAGGGTGTGACGTCAGGGTGTGACGTCGGATTGTGACGTCGGAGTGTGACGTCAGGGTGTGACGTCGGAGCGTGACGTCGGGTTGTGACGTCGGGGTGTGACGTCGGGTTGTGACGTCGGGTTGTGACGACGGGTTGTGACTTCGGGGTGTGACGTCGGAGTTCGGTGGTAGTGTCTAGTCAGCTGTCGCCATCGTGTTAAGTGCCAAGCCCACCCCGAGTCGGCGGATATTGCGTTATATAAACGTATAAAGGAAGCCGTCTCGCTGAAGTGATGGAAGCGAATTTCACATTTTTGTGCTGGAGACGTTGCGCGTGTGAGGCGCACGCTGTAACCACTGGACCACCCCTGATCGGATAGCTCCACTCCCTCTCTCTCTCTCTATCTATTTATATCTATATCTATATATATATTACATAATCGTATTTAGCACTATTGAGACAAGGATTTTTGTTTTAGAAATAATACAATGTTTAGATACACACGCATTTATTGATTTTTAAAATGATACTTGATACAGTGTTATAAATCATTTTTTTTCGTCGTGTCGTCTACAGACGTAGATTGTATTACTAACCAGTCCAGATTGCCTCGAAGTTCCGGTGATGTTGTTGTTGTTGGTGGTGGTGGTGGTGATGGCGGTGGCGGTGGTGGTGATGATGATGACGGCAGTGGTTGTAGTGGTTGTTGTTGTTGTTGTGGTTGGTGTTGATGTTCGTTCCGAACTAATGTAGTTCCAGTTTTACAGTGCTTCCAATGTGCTCTGTAACCGTCAATTCTTTGGCAACCATTTCGTTTATCTGAATTTCCGTAAGGACAGAAGAATACCTCTTCGGAAGAAACACTTTCTTCTCGTCATCGTCTACGTCAATTACAAGCAGAATAGAACTGCCGAATCTAGTCTTGATGATCGAAGCCTCCTTAATAAGATATTTTCTTCCTATAATTAGATCTTTTATAGAAATTGTCTCGACGTCTTTAGGTACAATGGAATTGAAAATATCGATCAAAGAAGAAGAAGAATCCATACTTACTGAGAACACAGCGCGTTACAGAACACGAACTATATTAATGAGTAAAACAGATATGGTACAGTATCAAAGTTCCTAAGCTTTTATACACTGCAGTGAGAAGCCAAATGGCGCAATAGTCGCGCCAGCGAACCTGGTTGAAAGGCTTAAATGTCAAACATTAGCTGTTTGTGAAAAATCATGCTGGCGCGACTTTGTGTAAAGTAGGCATAGGCGGCTGGTTGTCGGGCGTTATATGCGAGACTTCAAGCCATGTGGGGCGACCTTGATTAAGATAGGCCTTGGCTGATTGTTCTCGGGCGTGACATGCGAGAATTCATGCCACGGGCAATATTTAGTCGATTTAATCTTAACACCTGGAAAAAGTGGGAGAGAGATCCTATAAATAGCGAGTGAAATGTAAATGTAATTGTCATTTTGGTTATTTGATTGGTAAGTTATCATATTGTTCTCTGTCTTCAATATCTGTCTCTTGGTTTTTTCATTGATTTATAGTAGAAGATATTGTATTTTACGATCTCTCTCTCTCTCTCTCTCTCTCTCTCTCTCTCTTGTGAAAGTGTGTGTGTTGTGTGTGTCTGCGTGATTGAGGAATAAATTGAGAAAATATGTTGTCAGCCTACATTGTGTCAACAACGGAAACGTATGTTAAGAAATTCCGTCTTTACGGAACTAAAGTGATTTTTAAATTCAATTCGCCACCGGAAAATGTGGAGGAATTAGTTTGGGTCAGACAAGGACTTGACGAACTTATAGAGACTATGACTAACGGATGCACTGACGGAGACTATTTAGGGTTTACCTTGAGGAGTCTGAATTTCAAAAATCACGATCCGGGGTATTTAGCTTTCAGACCGGCATCGGAAGTGTCTTCCGACATTTTGTGGAACATTTTCGGCGGTATTATTCAAAGTAACAACGAGGCGTGTACTTCGTGCGATACATTTAAAATAGAATGTACGAAAGTAAGAGTACCCTTAGGCCGCGGTCGTGTTAGACCGGGACTTTATAATAATTTCGAAGAAGAGTGTCGTGCAAGGAGAGGTATTGTTGTTATTAAAAACAATGATTCCTTGTGCCTTCCTTGTTCAATTGTGGTAGCTATTGCTCACGCCGAGAAAGACAAAGAGTATGTTCTTATACGTTCAGACAAAGGCGAACGTCAGACAAACAGAGCACGTCAGCTTATGTCCGCAGCCGGTGTACAGATCCCCGATGAAGGGGCAGGTATACTGGAGTTACAGCAATTTCAAAATCACTTACCCTTGCATAAAATCACCGTGTTCAGTTACGGGAACAAGGGTCGCGATATTTATTTCGAAGGCGATGTACAGAACCCACGTTACAGACTTAACCTGCTCTTTCACAACGGTCATTTCAACGTAATTACCAGTCTCACGTCCGCTTTTTCCTGCGGTTATTTCTGCGAAATATGTCACATTCCTTTCAATAATCGCTCCGATCACAGATGCTCTGCTACGTGTTATTCGTGCAAACGTACACCTCCGTGTATCATGGAAAATGAGGGAGTATATTGCGGTGACTGTAACAGACAGTTTATGACTAAAGATTGTTTTGTCGCACACCTAAAGAATATTTGCAAATCTATACGTAAGTGTTTGGGTTGTGAAAAACTGGTTTTTAAAATAAGAGGCGTAACGAACACGTGTGTGGTGAAACTTATTGTAAGGTTTGCAAAGAATTCACATCGCCTAATCATCAGTGCTACATGAAAGTAGATTACAGGAAGCCGCTATCTAAAGAGTTTCTTTTTATCTTCTTTGACCTAGAAACGCGTCAAGACGAAGTGCTTGACACAGATCACGTGCATCGTGTAAACTTATGTGTAGCCCAACAGTACTGTTGGCTTTGCATTAACGGCAACGCGTGTCAAAATTGCATCGACTGCACCCACGTCTTCTCAGAGGATCCGGTTAATGGTTTCATGTCGTACGTCGCTGATGTACGCAAAAATTTAAAAAAGGTCGTTGTCATAGCTCATAACGGGCAAGGCTACGATTTTCAATTTGTGCTCAAGTACGTGATGGAAAAAACCAGTTCACGCCGTCTTTAATTATGCGAGGTACGAAAGTCATCCTCATGGAGATCGATAATGTTAAATTTATCGATTCCTTGAATTATATGCCGATGGCTTTGTTGAAACTCCCTAAAGCGTTTGGTCTACCGCCTGAAAAGAAGAAAGGTTACTTTCCTTACCTGTTCAATACGGTTGCTAATGAAAATTACGTAGGGCCTATACCTGCAAAAGAATACTACTGCCCTGACTCCATGTTTGACAAAGCCAATAAGGAATTTATAAAGTGGCATGACGAACAGGTCCGTAACGGGTACGTGTTCGATTTTAAAATTGAAATTTTCGATTACTGCTACTCCGACGTTGATATCCTTGCGCAGGCTTGTATCAAATTCAGATCGTATTTCCTGCAAGAATGTAACGTAGACCCGTTTTTAGAAGCCGTTACTATTGTCAGCGCGTGCAATTTAGCGTTTCGACGTAATTTTCTTAAACCGAACACTATAGGGATTGTCCCGAAAACCGGTTATCGCAAAGTCGATCTTCAATCGGAAATCGCGCTAAAGTGGCTGATTTGGGAAGAAGATCAGCGAGGGCTTACAATAGAGCATGCAGGGAGATGTCGTGAAATTAAGATCGGTGGACTAAAAGTCGACGGGGTGTGTGACGGAATGATTTTTGAATTCCACGGTTGCTATTGGCACGGGTGTCCCAAATGTTTCCCGCACGGTCGCGATGAGCCTCTAAAAGACGACCCATCAGATACGCATAATTCTAGGATGGCTAGAACGAGAACCAAAATAGCTAAACTTTCCACCTTAGGGCAGGTGATAGAAATGTGGGAATGCGATTTCATTAGGCTCAAAAAACAAAACAAAGAGCAAATGGCTTATCTCGACACACACCCTATATTACGCAAAACGCCACTTGATCCTCGTGACGCGTTTTACGGTGGCCGAACTGGTAACTGCAAGTCTTATGCAAAGTGTAAAGAAGGCGAATCCATTCATTATGTGGACGTATGTTCGCTATATCCATGGGTTTGCAAATAAGGCAAGTATCCGATCGGTCACCCGAAAATTCATATAGGAGAAGAGGAATGTAGGAAGCAGGGCATGACTGTTGACGGACTCCTCAAATGCACTATACTCCCTCCTCGCGATTTGTACCATCCCGTCCTACCGGCAAAGATGAATCATAAATTAATGTTTGTACTTTGTCGTACTTGTGGTAAAAATTTAATGACCGGTGAATGCACACACACTGTTGACGAGCGGGCGTTGACAGGAACATGGAGTATGGACGAAATTAGAATGGCTGTAGATAAGGGTTACGTTATCATTGAAATGCACGAGTTGTGGGAATACGAGACGGCTTCTTTTCATAAGCAAAACGGTTTATTTACAGATTTCATAAAAACTTTTCTTAAGATAAAACAAGAGTCTTCAGGTTATCCGGATTGGTGTAATACAGACGAGGACAGGTTAAAGTACGTTGAAGACTATTACACAAATGAAAATATCAAACTCGATCGAAAGAAAATCGGTAAAAACGAAGGTCTAAGATCGTTAGCTAAATTAATGTTGAACTCGTTTTGGGGTAAATTCGGACAGAGGGAAAACCAACCAAAGACATCCATTGTACGACAACCTTCGGAATTGTATAAAATGTTGGTTTCCCCTTACCTAGACGTAAACAATATTCAAGAAGTTAACGAAAACGTTGTTATAGTTAATTGGCAATACTCGGATGACACCTGCGAGGTACTCCCTACTGTTAATGTTGTGCTTGCCGCGTTCACTACAGCACAAGCAAGACTGAAATTATACAGTTACCTTGACACCCTTGGCACACAGGTTTTGTACGCAGACACCGACAGCGTCATATACGTACACAAAGAGGGTATGAACAAAGTAGAGACAGGCGACTATCTAGGACAGATGACCGACGAACTTACAGAGTATGGGGCGGGTTCGTATATCTCGGAATTTGTGTCCGGTGGCCCGAAAACTTACGGATACAAAGTTGTGACTAGTACTGGCGAACATGCAGCGACCGTAACCAAAGTGAAAGGCCTAACACTGAATCTCCGCACTTCCGGTGTGATGAATTTTGAATCTCTTAAACGTATGGTATTAAACGGTGATAGTGATCCGCTTATGATTACCGACATGCGTATAAGAAGAACAAAAGATCGCGAAGTGGTAACTGTGAGCGAAACGAAAACGTTTAGAATTACAGGGGATAAGAGAAAGAGAGATGGTGAATACAATTCCTTACCTTACGGTTTTAATAAAGTACCTTGCCTTGAACAGAGAGACGAGAACAATCAGGATGACGAATAAAATATTTTAGACAGAAAAGAAAAATGACCTTACAGTCTACCTTGAACGCTTTACAGTCTGACCTTTTCAACAGTGCGAGTGTGTGTGTGTGTGTGTGAGTGTACCCTCTGTCGTGATGTAAAAGTCCACAAGGTTGAATGTGCTCTGTCGTGACTTAACAGTCCACAAGGTTGAATGTGTTTTTGTTGTTGTTGTTTGGTTACACTGTAAATTGCTCTTCTGGTGTAGTATAACTACCCCCGAGAGGTGTATGCCTGTTCGACAGGAAATGTACTTCCAGTCGTTTGGGGATGCTCTCGGCAAACAAAAAACAAACGATGTTCCGACCGTACCTCATGGGTAGCTATGGAAAGTGGTCGAACCCTCATCATATAGTCCAAGACGTAAGAGTCTTCCTATCGAGCAAACAATTTTTCTTTTTTTTTTTTTTTTTTAATACTCAACTTACTTACATACATATATCTAGGATTCACAATTGTTATTTTCCTCATTTGCAGAATGAACGTGAGGCGAGCAATTGCTAAAGAGCTCCACAAACCGGCAAGAAGGAACTTCAATACACGTCGCGTAACATTGAAAGGGTTAAACGATCTCTACCAAGCCGATTTAGTGGAAATGATACCGTATGCCAAAATGAATAACGGTTACAAATATGTACTGACAATGATAAACTGTCTGTCAAAATTAGCTTTTGCCCTTCCTCTCAAATCGAAATCTGGCGTCGAAGTGGCGGCCGCTCTGGAACCGATTCTCGAAAAACACCCAATGCGTCATTTTCAGACCGATCAGGGTAAAGAATGGTTCAATGCCCACGTGGGTAAACTTATGAAAAAATACGGCATAAACCATTACACCACGTTTACGGAGAAGAAAGCGTCTATAGTCGAAAGACTTAACCGTACTTTAAAAACGAAAATGTGGCGCGAATTTACTGCTCGCGGTAGTTACGAATGGATAGATTTATTACAATCGATAGTTCGATCTTACAATAACACTGTGCACAGCACCATCGATATGAAACCGAGCGGAGTGACGCAGAAACACGAAAACCGTCTTTTGAAGAAAGTAAATGGTCAGAGCGGTGGTTGTGGTGGTGGTGGTGTCAAGGTGGAAAAAAGATCTAAATTTAACGTGGACGATAAAGTAAGGATTTCCAAGTATAAGAAGACTTTTGCTAAAGGCTACCTACCGAACTGGACGAACGAGGTTTTTTCTATTTACGCTGTGGTCCCAACCGAACCTACAACGTACATTTTACAAGACTCGAAAGGCGGAGTTCTGAAAGGCGGGTTTTACGCTGAAGAAATAAGTAAAACCAAAGTAGGTGATGTTTACCTCGTGGAAAAAGTATTGCAATCGAAAGGGAACAAAGTTCTGGTAAAGTGGTTAGGCTTTGACAAGTCGCACAACTCGTGGATTGATAAGCGCAAACTAATCTCGTGAAACAGGATATCCGTTTCCTGCATTCCCACTACTCTCGCGATTCCAACACAGGCTGGTTTTTTTTTTGTTCCTTTTCAAAAGTATGTGTGTGTGTGTGTGTGTGTGTTACGGTGGTACACGTAAAGGAAATACACGATCTGAATCTATTTATTAGACATACTCGCGTTTAAAAAGTTCAGTATCGAGCAGAATGCGTATCGAGAAGGCGAAGCAAAAACTGGAAATTTCTAATTTTGACGTTTTTGCCGGCGGTGGATGTGGTGGTGTTGATGGGGATAAACGTAACCGTCATAGTAAGCTGTTGCCAAACACTATACGCTGCATTATTTGCGGTCCTTCTAATTGCGGCAAGACCAATGTAATTTTCAATTTGCTGTTTGACAGCAACGGTTTAAAATTCGAAAACGTTTACGTATTTTCGAAATCTCTGCACCAGCCGAAATACAAGCTTTTGGAAAAGGTTTTTGCCGATTCCGGTATAGGCTATTTCCTTGTACGGATAACGAAAGTGTCATCGATCCTAGTGAGGCCGAACAGAACTCTGTGATGATTTTCGACGACATTGCATGCGAGAGACACGATAATATACGTAAATATTTCACAATGGGACGGCACAACAATATCGATTCTTTTACCTGGGTCAAACGTACAGTAGAATTCCGAAACAGTTGGTCAGAGATAATGCCAACTTGTTGGCAGTATTTAAACAAGATGAACTCAATTTACGACACATTTACAACGACCACGTGAATACGGACACTACATTTTGTGTTTTCAAAGATATATGCGCGGCTGCTTGGAAAGAGAAACACGGTTTTCTAGTAATCGACAAAGAGTGTGAGATAGACGAAGGTAGGTTCAGAATAGGATTCGATCGATTCGTAAAAGACTTGTCAACATGAGAATATATACGTACAATGACATAGTTCCTTATGCAAATACATTGCGCTTTACTCGCCCAAAGTCGAATCTGTGCACCTGGTATTACGCGGATAGGAAACAGTTTTGCGGTAATTATTGTAGCCGTTCCGGTAAACACGGCGACATATTCAACAGACGTTGCTGGCGCCACAAAAGGCGGGTAAGACCTACAGTAAGAAGAGTCTTCCTCCGTCGTGATTTTAATGATCACGAGCGGCGTATCGCGTGTTTACAACAGGGACATTTGGGTGAAATTTCTGCAAGAAAGTGAAAAAGTGGAGTCCCATTCGAACTGGTGATCTACAACGAACATATGCTGCGCGGTACAGTCCGTCATTCCCAAAATCTTCTTTCACGCTTTCGACCGTTCCCGGATTTCTTCAATCGTACCCTCACCACCGGTCACGGTGATTTAGCGTACACTCAGGTGTACTTGGACATGTTACAGTACGGTTCCGCTCTACCTAACGCGTCCAGGTGTGTCGTTATTACGGAAAGAACCATTCCGATTCGTAATCCTGTACAAGCCTATAGACTGATTACTGGTGCAAAGTGTGTGCTAGGTATCAGTTATAATGTGAAATTCGGTCCATTACCCTCGCTCTTGCCTCGCAATACAAGATGCAGGGCGTTCGAGGCAGTGAATAATAAAGCTCAGGGTGCGTTTACTGTAGAATTTCTTAAAGCCGCTCTACCCACCGTGCCCGAACAGTGCGGACACTTTGGTCTGTCTTATGACGGCTACAATTATTCTGTAACGGACCGACGCCGTTTGGAAACATGGCGTAAATTTACGGGTGCAAATTTAGACGAATTTCTTTTATTAAATTCTAATCTGTTGGCGGCTGCATCATCATCATCATCACCTTCGCTTCGTCCCATGTCCGAACTTAAAGAGTACATGGAAAATACACCGAAAGACGATCACCTCGTGGTGGCCGAAATACCAGAGTGGCGTGATAACGTGAAACGTACCGTTGTTTTCACAGACTCTCGTAAAACTATGAAAATCCCATTTTTCGATAACAACATGTACAGTTACTTTAGAGGATTACGTTGGGAGGTGAAAAAGAAATTTTTGTACGCGTCAGCCGGTGACGTTATAAAATATCTCTTGTCGGCGAAAAAGTATTCAATTTTCTTCAGGTCGCTAGAGTTACCGTGATTATAAATAACGCTACATCTTCCTGTATCTATTCATTTCGCGATATGACGTTAACCGGTAACTTGGCTACACTCGAAATCGATCGATTGAGAGACGCGTTGAAGCGGAAATATATGCAAATGAAATTCGGCGATGCCGATATGGACGTACAATTAACCAGACAGTATAAACCTATTATTGAAGAGTTGACGAAAATACAAGACGCGTCACAAGCTGCGGCTAAGACACCTTTATGAAAACTGAAAAACAAGAAGAAGAAGAAGAAGAAGAAGAAGCGTCCTCTATCTCTATGGCTACGCCTGTTTCATCGACACCAAGAAAAAACTTCATATCCGAGATTTCTAGACACGCCTGTGATTGCGGAAACTTCAAAATCCAATTTTTCTTCTCCCGGTAATGATAGTGTGGACACAGCCCGCAGTGTAGCTAATATTGTATCCACACCTCAAGGACGCAGAGAGTCGTTAGATTGGATAAACTCTACATTCAATCACCCTCTTGTACGTAAATACATGACAGAAATGATTACCGACACATCGAGGAAAAAGAAAATCGATCATTTATACGGACCACGAATCGAAAACGACTCTATAATGGTCGGTTCAAAAGCTATACAGTTTACGGATGACGCGGACATAATTATCGATGGTGTTAGCTATAAAGGTTCACCAGGTCTATACGAACTACTCTTTATGAAGAGTCCCGAAGAATACACAACGGACGACGCTGTTACGTATAAAAATATCTGTTTACAGACAAACGCCCACCTGCAAAAGTACAGTTCTCACGGGCCGGTCAACCGTAATCCGAAAGCGGATAAATACAAAGAAGTTATACAATACCTGTTTCCGCCGGCAAAACAAAACAAGAAAACCCGTACTAAACAAGGACAAGGTCACAACCAATACGCGTATTGGGACGATCCTAACGAATTGTGCGACCGATTGAGACTTTTGCTGATGTCCCACGACGCAGGTCACACGGGTCACGCCAACGAGATAGCGTCTATTATAGAAGAACTTAAAGAGGCGGGATTTATAAAGGTTTAGGAAATAGAAAAATACGAGCATTGATAAGATGAGTGTTGACAAGTTTGGACGCTACAGTGGCGGCGGCGGTGGCGGCAGCGAAAATGCGGCACGACGAGGACCCCAGGGGTCGGTTTCACTCTAACATCGGACGGAGATTACGATATGAAAAACAAAGCGTTACGTAATGTCCACACGCCTGACGACGCTGACTCGGCCGTAAATCTAGGTACCATGGAGAAACGGTGTTTAACTTTCGAACCGGTGATTGCGAAATATCACGCGAAAAATATTCCTTTAGGCGGTCTAGCCAGACCGACAGCCGTCGATGACGCCGTGACCAAAGAGTATTTAGAATCTTTGATACCCATTAAATTGGTCGATAGTTATTCGTTTGAAAATTTTCGATTACGTAATGTAGGGTCGCCACAATTGGACGGAGATGCGGTCAATATCCAGTACGCGAAGAAAAATATGCTCGTGAGAGATGGCGGAGGAGAATTCCACGCGTGCGGATCGGTTATCCGGAACGTTAAAACACCCACAGCTAAAAATGATGCTGTTACAAAATCGTACGTGGACAATCGCGTAATAAGCGTTACAAGCGGTAACAGTTGGCATCTACAGAATAAACGTCTCGGTCACGTAGCAGAACCTGTACTAGCTAAAGACGCTGTCAATTTAGATTTTCTTACGCATAATACGCTTTTTCTTACTAGACTGCCGACAGGTGATATGTTCAATGCTAATAGTAAAAGAATAACAAACGTACCTGCAGGTGTAGAGCCTATTGACGCTGTCAATGTCGAGCAATTACACAAACAAGAGGAAAACATTAAAATGTGGGTTGCCTTAAACACATTAAACGGCGGCGGTGTTAAGGGGTATTTCGATGCTGAATATAAGCCTATCAGGAACATGGGCAAAGGGTCGAGCGATAACGACGCTGTCACTTACAATCAGATGACCGAAGCTGTAGAAATAGCGATTAATAAATCAATGATTGGTCTGATGAGTAATATTCACAAAGAACTAATCTCTTTGGCTAAGGAAATAAGGAAACGGTACAGTCACGATGAAACCAAACAGAACCTCTTATCCCATTGGCGCCAAGTGTGGGAAGAATAACTATTAATCGAAATTTTATTTTTCTACTTAAACACTTTATCATAGTAATTATTGTTTAGTGTTAAAATGGTAGGTAAACGTGCAACACGTGTCAGTCGTAAAGGGAGAGTGATTAGGAAAGGTCGTGGATTGATATCGTCCGCTGTAAACAAAGCTATCGATTTACTACCTGTCGAACTACATATACCTACGTACAACTATTGCGGTCCGGGGACTAAATTAAAGAAGAGATTAGCTCGAGGCGATAAAGGTATAAATCCTCTAGACGAAGCGTGCAAGGAACACGATATAGCGTACAGCCGTTACAACGATTCACAGAGGCGTAGCGAGGCAGACGATATTCTAGCGGGAAAAGCTTGGAACCGTGTCAAAGCGAGTGACGCCTCGTTGAGCGAACGTGCGACTGCACTTGCAGTAGCGGCCGCTATGAAAGCGAAAGCAAAATTAGGGGGCGGCAAAAAGAGAAAGAAGAGTAGGAGATTGGCTAGCAAACGGCGTACTATGAAGCAACTCATTGCCGGTTTAAGAGGTAAAGGTCTTTATCTCAGACCGTATAGGAAGAAGGAGGGTGGCGGTTGTAGGAAGCGCAGAAATTCTAAAAAAAAAAAAAAATATTGATCAATTCGATACCGATCAGACCGTTGACGAATCTGGATTTGGAAAAGTATGCAAAACTTTTGGGTGTGGCTTCGTTCCGCGGTGTCTTTATGCGAGACACTTTACCGCGTAAACCGTTGAAAATTGAATCGGCAATCGTGAACTTGGACAGCGTATCGGGTGACGGTACTCATTGGGTATGTTATAAAAAGAAGGAAGATGCTGTAGAGTATTTCGACAGTTTCGGTAACCTAAGACTGCCGATAGAATTGTTAAGATATTTTAGTCCTACCGCTAATATTCACTATAATTACACGCGACATCAACGTTTCAACTCAGTAGTTTGCGGACATCTGTGTCTAAAGTTTCTGACGTCTTCGTCACCATGTCCATATGTTTGACCGGAAATAGTTCAACACTTTCGTGTGGTTTTTTTCCACCGATCGATGTGTCCAACGATAACGACGACGACGGCAACGTCGACGGCGGCCAATGGGAAATAGGTCTAGTAGATTTGGCTACGTATAATTCTATCCCGAATATCAAAGAAGGCGTAAATAACGAATTTCGATTGCTGAAGAATAGCGATAGAGATAAACGTTCGCTTTATGGTTTGCAAAATTATGGTTATATTAATACTAATAGAAAAAAATGGGAAAAAAATAAAAAAAAGAGCTTTCATCCACTACTGATGCTAATACCCCCACTGCTGCTGCTGCAGGCAAAATTTCGGTAAAACCGGATACGGTTTCGTCCAAAGATACAAATCTTCCCGATCATGTAGGTCGTGATGACGATACACCTGTTCAGCCCACTGAACAAGTTACGACAGTTTTAGACGTAAAACTGCCCACAGGCTCATATGAAATCAATGATATTGAAACGTACATTAAATCGAAACTGGACCCGACCATTGTATTCTCTTTAAAACCCAACAATAACACACTGAAAGTGGAGATATTTTGTTCGGAGACGATAGATTTTAGTGGCGAACATACCGTCGGCACATTACTCGGTTTTGAAAAGAAAAGTCTCGAACCCGGCCGAGTGCACGTTTCCGATCTGCCTGTGGACATCATCAAGGTCAGTGTAATACAAATCGAATGTAATGTAGCCTCAGGTTCGTTTCAAAACGGTGTAGAGAGTCACGTTATACACGAATTTTACCCTCGAATACCACCCGGTTACAAGATTATCGAGATACCGCGAACGGTAATATATTTACCGGTCAACGTGAAATCGATTCATAACCTTACGGTGAGTCTAAAGGATCAGAACGGTGACCTTGTCGATTTCAGAAACGAAACTATTTCGATCAGATTGCATTTAAGACGACGACGGTAGTAAATGGGTCTTGTATTTAATCAGGATACGTATAGATACAACGTTAGTCCACGGACAAACACGACAGTGTTAACACCTAGAAATATACGCTTTTTACGGTCTCTTGGTTTTAAAATTTTGATTTCGAAATATTAATAATGGATTTGTTAGCGCTCGAAAGACAACCGGTGTACGATAATACAATCACTGGTAAAGAATATCATTATCATAAACCGTACGCATCGTCCACGTTTAAAAATAACGATGAAATCAGGATACCTGTAAACCAACAGGATGTTATGACTCTGCCACACGAGAGTTTGCTTTACATTACGGGTACGTTGACCGGGAAAAAAGAAGATGGCTCCAAGGCTAAAGTGGACTTTGTTAACAACGGGGTGGCGTTTCTTTTTGACAACATCCGTTACGAGATAGGCGGCAACGAGGTGGATAGTACAAGACAATTAGGTATAGTCAGTACGGTGAAAAACTTACTGTCTACTCCCGAATACAGAGTACATAATTTAAGAAATACCGGTTGGGTGGGTCCCGGTAACTACATGTCCCCTAACACCGATAGCGGTGAATTTTCGGTACTCGTACCTCTCAAAATGTTGATGGGCTTTTTCGAGGACTACAGGAGAATAGTGGTTAACGTAAAACAGGAACTGGTACTCTTACGGTCAGCATCCGATTGGAATGCCGTTTACAGCTCAGATGCTGCCACAGTTGAATTAGTAATTACCGGTATCACTTGGATGTTACATCACATTACCGTCGATGGAAAGCACGAGGTAGATACTTTGAAGAAGATTCAAAACAACATCACAGCGCATATAGCGTATCGCGGGTGGGATGTTATCGTAAGACCGTGGTGGGCGGCTGTAAAACAGGAGACGTGGGTCCTTAAAACAGCCACGATAGACCAAATGCCTCAAATTATCGCGTTAGTTTTTCAAACTGATAGGTCTAATCAAATCGGTAAAGACGCATCCCAGTTCGATTATTGCAACATTACCGATGTACGAGTCCATCTCAATTCGGATTTTCACCCTTACGAACGCGTACGAGGTAGTAAAGCGCTAGCCTACCACAAATTCTGCGAATTCCAACAATCTTATTACGGTCGCGAACCGTCCCCGTGTGTCGACTTGCAAAAGTTTAAAGACAAAACGCCGATCTTCGTAATCGATTGTTCCAAACACAAAGACTCCTTTAGATCGGGACCGGTAGACGTGAAACTGGAAATCGAGGCTTCCTCTAATTTTCCCACAAATACAATTGCCTATTGTATTATCTTTTACGATAAACACATGAGCTATTCTCTACTCACAGGAGCTATTAAAAATATAGTCGGTTTCTAGGGTTGCGGCAGGAGGAAGAGGAGGAGGAGGAGGAGGAGGAGGAGGAGTGGGGTGATTGAGTAAAGGGGATGTTTGAGACTTGTAGAGCTCAGTACTAATCATGACGCCAGAGCGAATGGATGTAGAGCGTGACCCTACCAAGCGTAAGGTCCCGCCTAACCTACCTCTAGGCATTTACTTAAAAACGGTTAATTTTCTAAACAGCCAATGTAGTAAATTTATCGTTACGGGTCTTTTCCAACACTCGGCACATGAGCTGGGCGTACTGGTACAGTCGGGCAAGAAGTTCGTATTTTTCACTTATTTCGTGTTCAACGAGTTGCTGGCTGAAATGGCGAACATTACAACGTCTGTTGCGACACCCACTACCACTTCGAAAAAATTTAATTTCGGCCCAGGTCACGTGACCGTCAGAAATGTATTTGGCAAAAGATACGTTCAGCTCTACGACGGTGGTCAGCATACCGTTTCTTTGACTGCTGACGAATGGAAACTGTTCGCGGACAGTGCGCCTCTAGTGTCACGGCGTGTTAAAGAATTGTTTTATAACGAGCAAGACTTGATCGCTTACATCATTGATTGCCTAGCCAGCGAAGAGCCAGTGTCCAGTACTCTGCCCGAGGCAGACCGTCTATTCGACGAAGTGGTATTGTTCAAGAAACATGCAGCAGGCTGTAGTTGAATTTCACGCGTTCGTAAACAACGACGGCACGTATATAGTCAAAGAATTAGCCGTTGTCAGTCGCTTTTCCTATAGCGTTACAATTTTCAAGCCGCCTTTCGGATTTCACATACTGAACGAAAAAAGTAAGAAAATAGCTCGCTGGCTACGCGAATACTTTCACGGTATAGAGTGGAGCGACGGTGATGTACCGTTCGATGAGCACACTTTACGCATTTTGTTTAAACCTTTTTCCACCTTGTACACTAAAGGTGCGGAAAAAGCGGAATTTTTGAGACGTTACCATCCGAACGTTTTGGAATTACCCGAAACAATGGGTAATAATAATAATAATAATTGTACATATTTAAAATGTATTTTATCACATCATAATCGTAATGTAGATTCTAGTAGATGTGCTCTGCAGAGCGCAAAATATTATTACGATTTACTCGATGCTTAGAGCATGTGAGCAAGCGAGCGAGCGAGTGTGTGTGTGTGTGTGTGTGTGTGTGTGTGTGTGTGTCAAGGTCACTGGCGCGGAGTTAAGTCTCCCGTAAACCTGTGTGAAGATTATCGTTACTGGCGAGAAGTTAATTCTTCCGTAAACGAAAATGTAAAAATTAAGGTCACTGGCGTAGAGTTAAGTCTCTCGTAAACCGAAACACTTGTGAGAATGTCAAAAACCACACATGTAGAGCTTAGTCTATCGTGAGCCACTGTACGAAGCAAATAAGTAAATCTAGATAATAAACAAAAAAAAAAAAAAAAAAAAATAATTTGGGGACTATATGTTGTTATGGAGTGATAGTCACCAAGGGAGTAACGATGGCTGGAGCTACTTCCACAAGAGTTAAGCCTTCCGCTTAATTCGGCTTGTAATGTGGGCAGCGGATAAATACCCGCTCGACGGTTCCAACCCCGTAAAACACAGAGGACAAGCATGGTCTAATGGTCAACATAACTATTAGTATTGTTGGATTAACTCTATTATAAGCAATTTTGATTACTTGAATTTTCAAAATTTACACTGTACGAAGCAAATAAGTACATCTAGATAATAAACAAAAAAAAAAAAAAATAATTTGGGGGACTATATGTTGTTATGGAGTGACAGTCACCAAGGGAGTAGCGATGGCTGGAGCTACTTCCACAAGAGTTAAGCCTTCCGCTTAATTCGGCTTGTAATGTGGGCAGCGGATAGATACCCGCTCGACGGTTCCAACCCCGTAAAACACAGAGGACAAGCATGGTCTAATGGTCAACATTCAAAGAAAGCGGAAGTGGCCTTCAGAGGATGTCCGCGTAAGTTAAAAAGGTTGCGTGAAACACCTGGTGGGAGCATACCGTCACCAACGCCTAACACACGCAACGTCTCCAGCACAAAAATGTGAAATTCGCTTCCATCACTTCAGCGAAACGGCTGCGTGCGCTTCCATCACGTCAGCGAGACAGCTGCGTGCACGTTTATAGCTTCCATCAGGTCAGCGAGACAGCTGCGTGCGTATATATATATATATAGGGCTAGGAACGTAAGACGATGGCGGCGGCGGCTAGAGAGAGAGAGAGAGAGAGAGAGAGAGAGAGAGAGAGAGACTGTGATTATGGATAGACTTACTTTATATGTTTATATAACTCACCATCCGCCGGCCCGAGTCCAACCCTGGAGGGTAGCACGTAACACGATGGCGACAGCGGGCTGGGCACTACCAAAATTACATATATCATACACCGTCTTCGAGGGAGAGAGAGAGAGGCGGTCATAGATAGACTTACTTTATACGTTTATATAACGCAATATCCGCCAGCTCGGGGTAGGCTAGGCACGTAACACGATGGCGACAGCTGACTAGACACTACCACCGAACTCCGACGTCACACTCCGACGTCACAATCCGACGTCACACCCCGTCACAATCCGACGTCACACTCCGACGTCACACTCCGACGTCACAATCCGACGTCACACCCCGACGTCACACCCTGACGTCACACTCCGACGTCACAATCGGACGTCACACCCCGACGTCACACTCCGACGTCACAATCCGACGTCACACCCCGACGTCACACCCTGACGTCACACTCCGACGTCACAATCGGACGTCACACCCCGACGTCACACCCTCACGTCACAACCTGACACTTTATATATTTATATAACGTCTACCCTGGTCCCGGCTAGATATATATATATATATATATATATATATATATATATATAGAGAGAGAGAGAGAGAGAGAGAGAGAGAGAGAGAGGCGGTCATAGATTGACGTACGTTATATGTTATATAACAAACTATCCACCGGTCCGAGTCCTCGGGGGCTAGGCACATCACACGATGGCGACAGCCGTCTTAACACTACCAAAATTACATATATCACACACCGTCCACGAGGGAGAGAGAGGCGGTCGTAGATAGACTTGCTTTATATGTTTATATAACGCACTATCCGCCGACTCGGGGTGGGCTAGGCACGTAACACGATGGCTACAGCCGTCTGAGCACTACCAATATTACATATATCATACACCATCAACGAGGGAGCGAGAGAGAGGAGGTCATAGATAGACTTAATTTATATGTTTATATAACGCACTATCCGCCGTCTCGGGGTGGGCTAGGCACGTAACACGATGGCTACAGCCGTCTGAGCACTACCAAAATTACATATATCATACACCGTCCACGAGGGAGAGAGAGAGAGAGGCGGTCATAGATAGACATACTTTATATGTTTATATAACACACTATCCGCCGTCTCGGTGTAGGCTAGGCACGTAACACGATGGCTACAGCCGTCTGAGCACTACCAAAATTACATATATCATACACCATCCACGAGGGAGAGAGAGAGAGGCGGTCATAGATAGACTTATTTTATATGTTTGTATAACACACTATACACAGCATAGATAGACTTACTTTATATGTTTATATAACACACTATACACAGGCACTGGTCCTGGGCTAGGCACGTAACACGATGGCGATTCGATCGGGCGTACCGAACGCGAATCGCTAATTTCATATACCTCGAATCGCATTGATTTACCAGTCGTCCCCGTGGTCCAGTGGTTATAGCGAGCGCCTCACAAGTGCAACGTCCACGGTTCGAGCCCCGCCAGAAACACACAACTTTTTTTCAGGTATAAATTTATTTATTTAATAAATTAATTAATTAATAACACACACCGACGTCACAAACGAACGCGCAATACATACCCCCCCCCCACTACGAACTCCGACGTCACACCCCGACGTCACAATCCGACGTCACACCCTGACGTCACACTCCAACGTCACACCCTGACGTCACACCCTGACGTCACACTCCAACGTCACACCCTGACGTCACACCATGACGTCACACCCATGACGTCAAACCCCCACCACCACATGACGTCACGGGTTCTCAAGTGTCCCCGACTCTACTGTTGTGCCTTTCTATAATCTTGAATTGCTGTTTTACTGCAAACCTCCAAAACTAGTCTCTTTATAAAATGTAAGATTTGTAGAAGAAACAAAAAAGTAACTCTCTCCCCACTTGGTTACTTCCCAATTTCTCTATGGAGATATTTGCAAATGCTTGCTCTGCTAACTCCCTTTTAATTTCCCCTTATGAGGAGGTTGTGCTAAATCTGGCCAGCGTTTTGTTGCAAATCTATTTACAATCTTACCTCATCATGTTTCCATAACTAAATAAAGCAATGATATCCGCCCATATGAAGCGCTGCACGCGTGGGTAAAGCTAAAGAACACTAGGGTAGGTTTTTTTGGAAGGGGGGGTTTAACGTCCGACTATTGTGCACACTTGAGCTAATGCAGACGATGGGATGATTTATAGCGTATGAAAATGCCAAGCCTTGGCCGGAAATCGAACCCGGGTTCTCGGAATGAAATAAATAATAATCGTACGCTATCAACTAGGCCACCGAGGCGGCTCACTAGGATAGGTCGCTTTTCACTGTAGAATTACGTTATGAAGAAAAGTTTGTGTGTATGTGTTTGTGTGTGGGTGTGTGTGTGTATCAGTTAGCTTCTTAGCGATTACAAAAGTTTAAAACAATATTATTCAAACTTTCATTACCCATTGATTTTCGTAATAGATTTGAGAAGTTCAGAATTCAAAAATCCATTAAAAAGTTTAAAATATTTAAAACCATTAGATAATCATTACTTTTCACCATAGACTTTTGAAAATCTGATTCCACTTTTGCAATGAGAGATATAAATTTCTGTTTTATAATTTTAATTTCAATGTTGACTGTGATATTTTTGTTGATAATACAAGACTGGCGTTCAGTATATGTATGAAGCAACAACAAAAAGATTCAAACTTGTCACAAAAATTAAAAATTGACATGCTTAAACAATTCATTTGCTCTGCTAAACTAGTTTCAAAATGATGGCTACTTCAAAAAATTAAGAATTCATTATAAAAGAACGCACTTAAATTGCAAATGGTTAGGTTTTGAATGCGAAGTTCGCTCTACACAGTGAAACCCAGCTCGGCATTTCGTAGCTATCCAACTTAAAGTACTTCGTTGCACCTTTTGCGTACAAGGGATCTTAAATTTAAACTCATCAAAATAATTTTAAAACACACCAGTGTAGCATGTGTATTCTTCTATCCTTCTTGATATCAGTACCACCTGCATGAAAGGCTGTCAGCATGTGATAAACCAGCGACTACCTGGATCGATGGCCTATATGACCTACATGGGAGACATAATGCACTTCTTAGTAGTTTTTTATTGTTTTGCATTTTTTTAATTTTAACTGTTTTTTTTCTCTTATTAAAGGACTTATAGGGCAATAACTTAATAGTAAACATGTTTATACTTTGAAGTCTAGGGCATTAACGAACACTAAAATGCATAATTATTTTTAATAAATTCTTCAAGTAGTTTGCTCACATCTCATCTGGGTTAGTTTAATTATTTTTTTAAAATAATGTTACCGAAATAAGTTGTGTTTTAAAATCGACTACAAGAAAAATCGTTATCCATAAAAATTTTAAGAGCCGTTTACCGTTTCAGAAATTCGTCCAATTTCCGATTTTCTAATCGTTACTACACATAACAACTTTTTTTAAATATGAAATATAAAACCATTATTTATTATTTAATTTCCTGAACACAATTTGAAGAGTTATTTTTAATTTTTACGTTTAAGTTACAAGGTCAAAAAACAATACTTAAAATATACAAGCTTGCATGTTAGAGTTTGTTTGTTTTTGCCGATGGTAATATTTTGCTTTTTTGCACCATTATCGTAAATAAATCCTAATTTAAGCGTTATAATTATTTTCGAAATATTTACAAGTAGTTTAATAAAATCATATTATTGACGTAGTAATTAACTCTAGCCTACTATATTTACTAGTACCTCAATTTAACAGATAACGACCAATTTTTAACATTACCTGCACCTTTAAAGTAAGTATTAAGTTGCTAGTATTTATTAATTTAAAACTGATTCAAATATTATATATATTGTTTTTAAAATCGCCAAAAAAATTCAGCATACTATTTTACATGCATTACTAAAGAAAAATATTCCTATAGATCTATGTGTTAAAATGTTTAGTTTTCCTTCTGTTGGTCTGTCTATTCAATAACCGTTTACATTACTCAAATTAAATGTCATTCATATGTGTAAATTAGCATGACAAAGTTATTGAAAACTATAAAAAATAATTTATCTGTTTTAAAAATTTGTATATTAAAACAAAAATCAAAGGGGGCTTACAACATATTCGGGAAAACATCTTTTATTGCATTTTTGTTTTGAATAGTCCTATGTAAAACAATAGAACAGTGTTATCGATCATAAGTTTTACTGTGACACCAAAATATTAGTGCAATCTTAATATCTTGTAATTTTAAAACAGCTGATTATGTTTTAACTTCATTTTAACAAAACATTATTACTATTGCCAATATTAAATTTTGTGAAAGTATTGTCTCTTACGTTATTGTACATTTCAAATTATTGAAGATTTTGCTATGCACAGCTGAAACAAACCATTGTTATATAATAAATATAAAACACATAAATATAAATAAATAAAAATAAATATAATAAATTATATTTTTTTCATTTTCACAGTCTAGTACGGCTACTGTACGGCGAAACTGTATTCATTTTCAGTGTCTGTAATTTTTAAACCGAAAATATAAGACAAAGTTTAACGTTAGTCATATTTTTAAAGTCTATGAAAATGTGGTTATTAAATTCAGATTATCTATATTATCTAATATATCAAAGTCATTTTGCTAGAAGTACAGCTAACAGTACAATATGCCCGTGCTGAATGATAAAAATAGTGCATATTTAAATCAGTTCCTTGTCAAAATATTTAGTAAGTGCCGTTTTTTTCCTCCCGATCCTTTTATCTTTTCTCAATACAGACAGTTCTTCTGAGGGTTATATTGTAAGTCAAAGGCCAGGGGTTATATTTTAAGTGTATTTCGTTAAAAAAATAATTTCTTCTTATATGAAGTTAAACTTTTATTAAAAAAAGGATTTTTTTTAGTTTCAGTAAAATATTATCACTTATCAAGTAAAAGAAATCAAAGCTTACAAACGTAATATTGAATTAAAAAAATATCAATTAAATGTTAAATAACTAAACAATCCTTATGATCCAAAAAATATTGAACAGAAAAAGCAAGATATTTTCTCAAATATTCAGTAAATATTTTTGTACATGAAAATTTAAAAGTCAAATGAGAGTATAAATTATAACTAAAAATTAGTAAATATTTTATACAAAAATTAATAAACCGATTTTGAGACGTATGCGCGTATTTTCACTGTTTTGTTAATTCGAGCGAGAATTTTTTGTAAAAAAATAAAGCTTTTGTCTGCTTTTGTGTTTTATCTAAATATTTTTTAAATTATTTAGTGAACTGTGAAAAATGTGTGCAATTTTAGGAAATATGTTTCATAATTTTTGTTTTGTGTGTTAAGTTAGAATTTTTTACGAATGCATGCTACAGTTTCAGGATGGAATTTTTACAATCGCTGTTGATCCTGGGATTATCCTGTATTGTATTTGCTGGAATCTGCAAGAAACCTAAACCGATGGAGCATTTTTCTTTTAGAAGAGTATGTATGCAATGTTTATGAAATATGTTAAAATGAACATTATAAAAGCAAAAGGTCTCGTAATATTTTCCCGGGGGGGGGGTCAGCTCCTAGACCCCACTGTGAGCACATGACTGACGTATTTATTACAACATATTATATATATATATATATATATATATATATATATTGCGATATGCATTTATTAGGTAAATATATTAAATTTTTATAAAAAAATTCAATTTTTGATTCGATATTTTCATTTTGGAGCTTCATGAATCTAAAACATGTTTTACTTCGATTTCTGTCTATATTTGTGGTACCAGCATGTACGAGTACAACTGTGGACTACACGGATTGTTCTGGTATAGGAAGGCAAATTCAAAGCTAGTCTGGGATTGTATGAATCTAATGGCACAGCTAGAAGACTTGAACAACGTTTATATTGCGTTGGGTGCCAGGGCATGCTGGGATTTATGGAAATGAGCGAGCTGACAGGTTGCTTAACCGAGCAAAAACAGGATGTGAACCATTCTATGGAATATGAAGAAAGGTGGCTGTGAGAGATGGAAGGGAATTGTGGAGCTAAAATCAGTAGGCTGACCCTTCAAGGACCATTATTTATTTATAGCGTATGAAAATGCCAAGCCCTGGTTGGAAATCGAACCCGGGTCCTCGGGATGAAATAAATAATAATCGTACGCTATCAACTAGGCCACCGAGGCGGCTCACTAGGATAGGTCGCTCTTCACTGTAGAATTACGTTATGAAGAAAAGTTTGTGTGTGTGTGTGTGTGTGTGTGTGTGTGTGTGTGTGTGAGTGATGTTTATTTTATTAATATCATCTCCGAGGCACGATATTAATAAAATAAAATTCAGGAATATCAAAAAATAATATGTAACATTTATAATATAATATAATCACACTGCATCCAGCATATTCTAACTTAGTAGATGAAATATAAGGAAAGTAGTCACCATGATCACAGGACATGGATACTTTAGGAAACATATGCACAGGATGGGTATTTACAGCAAACAACCTCTGTATTGGACATACAGATTGCAGGAAGAGACTGCAGAATAACTGCTTCTGAAGTGTGAGTCTTTGGAGCAAGAAAAAAACCGAATCTTGAGGAAACGACAGAGGACTTCCCATTCCGCAGAAATCATCAACAAGATCCTGAAGATTGCGGGACTCTTGGACCTGGAGAGCGACTTCTAGTACATTATCATCAGGAGCGAAATAAGCCCATGTGGCTGACTTGACCTGCCCGATAGGAAGAAGAAGAAGGAGATTGATCGATATCTAATGATTTTCACAATTTTCCTCTTCTTATTAATATTTCTTATGTCTCCTAATTGGTATTTTTCAAGATTTGATTTATTTTTATCGTGTTTATTGCAACCTAACCGTTATACTCTGCTCTGACAACTAAGGGTAATGCCTAACCATTAATGGTTCTTAATTTTCTATAACTATATTCTTTAAAGTCTATACTTAATATCAATGGATCTACAGATTTATTTAACTATTATCGAAATAATTTCGGATATATGGGCGTTAATATAGTTCTTTTTCAATAGCGAAACGTAAATAATGTTTACTCTTTAGTTTTCAGGATTATGGTTGCATGCTGCCTTTGAATCGTACAGTCCCACAGAAGCCCCAATGTACGATACTGCGCGATGTGGTTCGGTGTACATGCATTTGGACAAAGGGAAGCACAAATTTCAGAAATGGACAGTTAATTTAATTTTGGGGTTTGTTGTGACTATCTAATTATTAATTTGTTTTGTTTAGGTTTATTCGAAAAATATTAAAATTAAACGTTTACCTACCTAAATTGAGCAGTTTACCTGAAAGCATTCTTGTAAAATTGTGAATATAATTGCAGGTATTTGAATTGTAGATATTTGATTCAGGTATTTCAGTTTCATTTCCGGTAATCTGTGTAAGGTTAGGTTAGGTTAGGTTTGAAAAAGCAAATGGAAAACCGGCTAATTTCACAAAATAGCTTCATCACGATAAGAGTATGTGGACTCAGTCGGCCATATTATAGCCATTCTCCATTATTCTAATGTTGATTAAACATACTGATTACTCCGTTAGTTGTTAAGATAAAATATAATGTTGGATATTATATTTAAGTGTTTTGCATATGAGAGAGTGGTCGGAGCTATGTTTTGCATAAACTCTTTTGTTTTTAAGCATAAATTAAAGATATTTAAATAAAAATATTGTGAAAAATATTAACATAATTTAGGCTATAATCAGAATAATATTATTTTAATAAAATGCTAAATAGTCTGTAATGTTTATTTAAATTATTCTTATCGTCAATAGATCCAAAAAGGCTGACAATGTCCACAGAAAAATTAAATAACTCACCTCTAAAGTGTAGCAATGTTAATTTTTTTCCGGCGAAAAACCGTTAAGGTTATCATCTCCGAGACACGATATTAATAAAATAAAATTTAGGAATATCACAAAATAAAAAATAACAATAATTTAAAACAATATGCAATAACAACTATAAATACTATTCCTAAAACTAGTTAACAATAAAATATAACTACAAATAAATAAATAAATAAAGCTAAACAACAAGAAAACAAAGCAAACAATAAAAAATTCAGATAAATAAATAACCACAAATATACAACTTGTTGCAGGGCTGTAAAGAGTCCCTGCAATATTATTTTAAGTTAAATTTTATTCAAAAAATTCAGAGTTAAAATAAAACAATTCATAGATTAGTAAGTGAATGCATAAACGACAGTAAAACTTGTTCTCCGCCAGTTTTTTTTTAAAAATCTATATATTATCCGTGAATTTATTTAAAACTTTCTTCAGTTATACAACCTTATATACAGTATCATCAACATTTGGGGACTCGAAAAAACAATTTTGAGAAACTAGACCGATTTTTTTTTGCATCGTTTCAGGACCGATTTTATTGAGAAAACAATTTAATGTGAAAATGGTTTACATTTTTTTAAATCACTTATCGTGTAATTATTGTTGAATTTCACTTTGGTAAATGTAATCTTAGTTACTGTTTGACAAATTCATTTTCTGTTTTTAGGAAAAGTGGAAGAAGTGATTTGGGGGGGACATATTATTTACCGGACCCGAAGAAAGGCTTATACAAACTATTCAGTAAGTATTTTCAATAATTCGCTAATTAATTATCCATTTTGTGTTCATTATTTTTATTTTTATTATAAGTAATAAAAATAGTAAATTTTATAGTAAAAAAGTAGTAAATTTTATTATTATTTACAATAATTATAGATGTTATCGATTTAAGGCAGATGTATTACACTAAAAATTAATTTAATCAGAATTTGTTATTTTATATAAACTGCAGCTATAAAATATTCAAGGTTAGATATAAAAACCATAAAAAACCTATAAGAAATAATAAAATTGACAATTTAAATCTAATTATTATTATTTCATTATTTTCTATTCTTCTAAGCCAATTTATTCTATCACAAAAAAAATTATAACCCAAATTTTCAGGCAGGTTATTTCGGAATGTTTAAAGCTTATTAAAATCGTTAAGCATTTGTTTCATGGCAAATACTGATTCGCCTTCTTGAACTTAGCCTATGAACTACATGTAAACACGAATGGATCAGCTGACTTCAGTGTCATATGCACTGACACGACGCAAACTGTACCGCGTGTAACATACGATTTAAGTGTTCATTTGAAACTTATTTTATGTTAAAATATTAAAATGACTTTTGAAACGTACTGTACTTAGTCTTACACTGAAAAAGATTGAGTAACTTTAAGAAATTTAAAGTTCTTGGCGAATTTTTCGAAACACACGTTTGTCCATAGAAACGAAAATAAAACAATCCTGAAAACACTTTCTTTACACAGACTAGGGTCACAACTATTTGTTTTGGATTTTTCTTATTTAACTCTTCGGAATTGTAAAAGAGATGAATGAAAATTCATTTTTAAAGAAGTCTGGCTGCAGAACTATGTAGACTCTTTTTGCAAAAACTATAAATTTGGAATCAGTATCACTTATAGTGCCACGAATAATAGATAAACGAAAATTTAAAGGAATATTTTGTCCTTAAAATTTTACATCTTAACTTTCGTTAAATGTATTTTTGTTGACAACCTCTACGATTTTCGTGGTTTAGTTTGCTACATACACCACTTTTGCCAAACGTCATAGTAATAGGTCACATCCTTTATGTGCAAGGGATGCGTCATAGACAGACAGACAAAAACGAGTGCGAATATATAAAGGACTCTAAAATGTTGAAATAATTTGTCACATTTCTTTAAGCTTCATGCAAACTTTCCAAACACACACACACACACACACACACACACACACACACACACACACACACACACACACACACACAGGACGATGGACACGCCAACTAACAGGTAACATCCATGATTGATGCAATAGAGAGCATGGAGAGGTGGACGTTTGTCTCACACAGATTCTCACTGGTCACGGTTGCTTCCTAGCTTACTTGTTCCGTTTCAGCTGGAAACAGACTCGACTTGTCTACTCTGCCTTCTAGCAGTGAGGGAATATGGAGCATGTGTTTTTCCGGTGTCGGAGATTCGACGAGGACAGGATAAAGCTGCAAACATATCTACGAGGCAGCATTACACCGGAAAGTCTGGTTGCGACAATTTGTTGGCTTCAGGGGATAACTACAGAGCCATTGCGAAATTCGCTGAAGTGGTCATGAAGAAGTTGAGAGCTGAGGACCGAGAAAGGAGAGTCAACTCTGTAGATGAGTAGGCGGACAGCCAGTCCACCTCTCTACGAAGTAATCCTAGCGGCCGTTCCGTGAGGGAGGTTTACAGAAGAAAAATGCTTTTGGTGTTTTTTTTAGTGTGTAGCAATATCTCTTAACTTCAGTTTAAACTTGAGTCCCACTCTCTGGGGAGTGACGTACCTTACCCCATATCGTCTATAAAATATTTGTCCACCATTTTTTGGCATAGAAAAATGACACACACACACACACACACACACACACACACACACACACACACACACACACACACACACACACACACACACACACACACACACACACACACACACACACACACACACACACACACACACACACACACACACACACACACACACACACACACACACACACACACACACACACACACACACACACACACACACACACACACACATACAGAGAGAGAGAGAGAGAGAGAGAGAGAGAGAGAACCTTTTTTTTCTGTATTTGTAAAAACATCACGCCTTTCAGATGTTGCAGGAAACTACACTTACGATTTTACTGTGATGTGCACTGACTACACTTCATGGGCAGCTACCTATTCCTGTGCAGAGGTCACGCCTGGATTGACATCAGGTAATACCAAGGTCAATCATAAGTTTCGTTTGAAGAAAAAAATCAAAAGCAACCATAGCGACTATATTTTCGACTTCGAAGTATATTTTTAATTATCATGAAGTTGCTCTAAGGTGAAATATCACTTGGTTTTGTTGGTGCGCAGGTACGGGGGGGGATTTCAATGTGACAACGTTGAGGATGTCCTGAAATCGCTCTCAAAAATAGTACTGTAGTTGCCACAAAAACACCGGATAACGTACATTTTGTATATAGAAACCGAGTTGGAAAAATGTGTTTTACTTTAGAAATGCATATAAAATATACTTTATTTGTGCATCGCCTGGTAACAACTTTCGATTTCTTGTTGTATTTGTTAAGAAAATTATGAAGATAAGTATCTTCTCCAGGTATAACTGATATTAATAGGTAGTAAATTAACACGTTATGTTTGGGATTATTAACGACTATCCATTTGAAAATGAGCTATTGGATCTGCTATCATCGTAATATGCAGACTAGAGATCTTGAAAAGAACGCATTAGATTCAAACTTGGCAAAACGTTATTTGGAAATAACTTGGACAAGTTTTTATCAGCAAAATTATTTCATCTGTTTAAAAATGTTACTTTTTTTCAAATCTTGAACTATCTTAAAAATATGATTTCACAATCGTAACAAGGTTAAAAAACTGCACGAACTAGTATTTTAAATTTACGAAACTGTTGAACTTAAGAAATATAATTTTTCGCCTGTCTGATTTCGTATCTTTAGAGCAATATGAATGTTTAAAATGGCAATATACTCGTATGCAGATTTTAATGCTTTTATCATTGTGAAATTATAGATATAAAATGAAAGCTATATTAAAAAAATATTTTTGAAAATTTGCTTCCATCACGTCAGTGAGAGAGATGCGTGCTGCAATTATTAAATAGTGGTCTGGTTCTTAAACTTATATAATTGTAAAATGCAATGAATGATTGCAGATGGATTATAACATATAAAATATATATATATATATATATATATATATACATATATATACATATACATATATACACATATATATATATATATATATATATATATATATATATATATATATATATATATATATATATATATATAAAGCGTAATATTACGGGGCTGTTTCTACAGAAGTCAAATGTTACATGTTTATGTTGTTAAACGTGAGAAGTGTAATTTTCCTTCAAACGTTTATGAATTTCGTTATACTTACAGAATTTATACTGTTCTTCCTGAGAGATCTGTCAGCGTATGACGAAATAGTTTCCAGTAAGAGACTTCAACGCTGCTTCAGAGACATCACCGACAAGCCTGTGAAGGACATCCGCAGAACCCCCGTGTACAACTGTTCTGCTGCTTATCCGTTTTAATTCTTTCAACAAAAAAGTAATTCTTTCATTTCAAAAAGTAACGTTAGCGTTTCTGTGAATAAATTATTTACTAGAGAAACAGACGTTTATGTTTATTACCCTATATCATCCTTACAGGCAACACAAAGCAATATATAAACGAGGTCTGCAGTAAAAATGAAAAAATCTATCTTAAGATTTGGACTAATATAATTTGAACAATTTCGAAACAATTTTCTAATTTTCCAAATAATAGTTTAGTTTTTTAAGAATACCGTTAGAAATATTATTTTTCTCAAAATGGAAAAAAAACAATTACGTTAAAATTTTGCTATATGAAGTCCAAAATAAAACATAATGTTCTCTATTTTCCAAACACATAGTCAAAATTCTATGAAAAAATCAACTATAATTTTCTGTAATTTCTGAACCAAGTTAATTTATGTGAATTATGATTAATTAGTTTTAAAATTTGAGCCAAATTTCCTGGCTTATTTTGGTAGTTCCGTATATTTCTTTAAGTGTGAGGAATTATTATCGGTTCAGTTGACTGATAATTTTATATTACTAGATGAAAATTGATTGAATGATAATGTCTTAATTTCGTGCAAACACAACAATGAATTCCTTAAATAAAAATTAAAAATTTTATTTTTGGAGATTTTAATGCTGTAAACAGTGTTATAATAACAAGCTAAAGTTCAAAGCAAAAAGTAGGAATTTTAAATTTTCCGGACTGAATATTTAATTTTTTTGCAAAATTTAAAAACTTCTTACTAATAAAATTTTATTTTGATATGATTTTGTATGATTTATACTTTTTTTAAATTCGCTTAACTCTCATGAGCGAAACAGCTGCGTGCCACGAAAAATTTACTTAATCCATTACGCATTTTAGAAGCTGGAACAAATTCAATTAATTTTCTAATAGCAAAACGTGTTATTTGCTTTCTCCAGTTCTCTCCTAAAAAAATCTAATCTTCTTTGTTTGTCTTTACAAGACTAACACAATCATTGCCCAAGCAAGTTAAGTTTTATGACAGAGAGGTTGACTTCTTGGCCTAGAATATATTATCAACTAGTATGAAAACGCACACATGTGGAATAAAAGTGCTATACTGTTTTCTGATGCACGTTTAGTGTCATTGACGTGAGTATGTAGTTAGGTGAATGCACAAACTTTCTCTAAAAATACAGAATATTTTTTCATTTAAATATATATATATATATATATATATATATATATATATATATATATATATATATATATATGTGTGTGTGTGTGTGTAGATTTTTTTTATTGTGTCGAGTACATAAAAAATGACAAAAATACCACAACATAACGTAGTGGCTAAGATATTTCTTTTCTAAAATATACTAAATAATTTGTAAGCAAAAACAGTAGTGGCAACTTTAAGTAATTTATTAAATTAATTTTTCTATATGAGTGCAAGCTTTAAAAGAAATACTTTTTATAAGTACCAGTTTCTAAAAGGCTACTTGTCCAGAATTGTTTAACGTAAACATAAGTCAAACGTTTTTTTTATTTTATTAAATTTAAAATTATTTGTAATTACATTTCGTCATCGGTTCACGTTACCCTGTTTTACTTTCGACATATAAAACTTGAAAACAGTAAAGGGATTACTTCTTAGATTTAAAAATGATATTTCTACTTTTGTTGTAAATGACTTTTACATTCAAATACTATTTAAAATTTTGAGCCGTTCAAAAACGAGTAATACTAGTATGTATTTTTTAAATTAGTGTAATTACCACTATTCTTAAAAAAATAATTTAAATTGTAAAGTTATAAATATAATGAAAAATAAAGGCACGAAACTGAAATGAAGGAACAGAAAATTTCGTACACTTACAATTGTGAGGTTACAACATCCAACACTGGTAATGTCATTGTTATTACATAATAAATATTTGTGTTTTCCTACCATACATCCGATGTTGGCCGCGTTGTTAGTTGCTTCTAAATGTCTGACTTGCTCTAATCTTTCACTCCTTTAGTTTCCATTTTTCATTTTCGTGACGTGATTTATTTACAAATCACGTGACTGTTATAGTTCTCGATATCAAAATTAATTCCTATTTCTGGTATTCTAAACAGGCCTAGAAATATCTGTTCTTGTGCTACTTTTTGTTTTATGTTAAGCTGTTGAGAACGAAAATTGATATATACTTGCAAAATGTCACAATATACATTTTAATAATCAGGAGCTCCTGTACGAGCAATGAACAACTAAAAGTTTCCCTGTAATGTTCTGTTACAGGATGGTGTTACGACTTCTGGTTATCCTTGTCTTATCCTGCGCAGCCTACGCACAAAAATGCAGACGTCCTGAACCGGTCCGGCCTTTTCAACTTAGAAGAGTAAGGTTTATTCTGATCAAATATTGTTTGTTTATTTAAATTCATGTAACACTGGAACATATTTCTAGTCATTCGTCAACGATTAACCTAAACACCTTAACTTGTAATATTACAAGCAAAACCAATAAGTAAAAAAATACACTTTTTTAATTTATTTCATTTGGAAAATACTTTTTAATTCTTACTATTTTTTTACAAAGAAATGTTTATTGATACAAAAAAATATAACTGTTTAGAGATATAAAAAACTGTTCAAATTACAGTAATATAAAAATAAAATTTGGTGGATTTTGTCAAACAAGAGAGGAGAATTACTTTTTACAAATGTTCAACTTAACGACCAATGCTTACTTCGTCATTAAAATAAACATTAATTTTTAATTTTTCTAAAGTTTGCAGGACCGTGGTTGCACGGAGCTGTTGATGCACTGAACCCTTTAGAATATAAAAAATTCGAACAATCTAGATGTGGAACGTTTTACATATACGTTGACGGTGGTTTAAGAGATGCACAGGGTACTTGGGATGTTGACTGGATTCTTAGGTAAGATATTACTATATTATATTTCAAAATAAATTTTAATCGTCAATAATTATTAACAATATGTTTCAAGTTGGTTATACAGACTAAAATTATAATTGTTCATGTATGGCTAAAAATTTCGATTTAAACTTAAAGTTATTATGTCGATTTTCTGGGCGGTTTATTGTCTATTTTCCGAAAAAGAAATTGTGTCGACATAACTGAATGTGAGATAGTTTGTGTAAAGAATTTGTTTCTTTTATTTCATTGGTTTATTTATATGGAAATTTTGAGAACGTTAGGCGTTCAGAATGGTTACGGATATGTTAGAAAGTTAGTGCTTTTTGCCATATAACTTATTTTTTTCAGTGATGACTTCTTGAGTGACTTAAGCGGAACGTTTTCTATGCCGGATCAAAACATGGGCATTATAAAGCTGTACTGTAAGTAGTTTCTTAAAATGTTTTATAAAAAATGGAGACGTTTCGATATGTTCGTTAAAATATGTCGGGTAAATTATTAAGGCTCAGTTGTCTGAAAATATGTATTAAGATCTTTGACGTATTTGCAAAAATATTTGAAATTACTTTTTCACTGTATTATAGAGTAGTTGTTACGAAGTATTTCTCTGAAGATGGTGGCTATTTTATCGAAACGTACATTAGGATACAGTAACTGAACAAGTTTTGTGTAAAAGTTTCCTTTCTTACTTTATAAGTACGATTAAATTGAAAAAAATCGATTTTAAAATTTTGATAAACGTGTAAAACTTTAGATTATCTAAGTCTGAACAGTGGTTTTTACCAAGATGCTTGTAAGAGTTTATGTCAATGTAAAACTATGTAGGCTGGATTAGTTGAAACTTTTTAAAATATTTTTTTCATAACAAACAAAATTATTCGAACACATTTTGAGTAATAATGTTAATTTGACCGGTATTTTTTAAGTCAAATAATTTAATAATACAAAGTTCCTCCACAATTACTTCTAACCATTTAATTAGAAAGTTTTTTGGTGTGTAAATATATAGTACGCACCATTTATTTCTTTAAACGTAACCATGAAGTGATATTGAGAGGCACCTATTGAGAGGATTTAGACGTCCCTCGCGGTACCCGAGTCTAACACACACTTACACTTACAACACTACACTTGCGACTTTAACACTTTACACTCATACTAACATTTAGGGAGGCGATAATAACCTTAATGTGCTTTTCGCCTTAAAATAACAACAAAAAACTTATTAAAACTACACCTCGTATAAGGAAAGAAATTCATATGGTTTACTTTTAAGAAAATATGACATTTTAAAAATGAAAAAATATAAAAATTAAGATATTTTACAATTAGAAACAAGCTTCCATGTGTTTTACTTCATAAATGAATGTTATATATATTTTATATACCTCGCCTGGTTTAGATTTTCGATTTTTTAGAGTATTAGCAACGAAAGCAATATAGAGAAATGTAAATTAACATGTAGTAAATTAAAACATAAAATTTTGCGTTATTAGCGACTTTCCATTTGAAAATGAACTATTAGAGGTGCTATCATGGTAATACCCGGACCAGAGATTTCAAAATAAGTCCATTTGATTCAAACTTGGCACAAAAAACATGGACTTGGAACTAGCATGGACAAGTTAGTTAACTAACAAAATCCGTTCATCAGATTAGAAATGGCGTTTTCAAATTAAAAAAAAATAAAAAGTAATTTTTTCTCAAGTATCTTTATAAATCTGATTTCACTGCATCAGCGTTAACAACTGCATACAGTTGTATACTTACAATAGTTAATTTATAGTAATGATTATTATAGTAATGATTATTATAATAATGATTATAGCCAGTGCAGGTTATTCATTTAAAATTGATTTGCCTTCAGGTCTGTGTAGATTTAACAAATTAGTTGCTTTATTATATTCACAAGAAAATTACGTTTTTATTTTCAGACGCGCCTAAAAACTTCACCTACGAATACACTGTAATGTGCACAGACTATTACTCCTATCACGTTGCATACGCCTGTGCGCAGGTGACGCCTACCTACAGAGCAGGTGAGTGAAACAAATAGCTCACTGTTGCCAAAATATTGATAATTTTTTTTTTAATTGGTCCGGATTTATTTAGAAATTATTAAAATCGAATGTACATAACAATAGATTCGTACATATTATAGATTCGTACAGTTATGAAAAAAAGTGAGTTTAACAAAAAACAATTGTCCTAACATTAATACATAAATTTTTTATATTGGTATTCGCAGTTTATATTTCCTCTACTAGATTGCAGCATAGATGAGTAAAATTATGCACTAAGCAGGTAGTGCCACATACTGCATCTAGAGGTTATTGAGCCTTGTCATTATCCACGATGGCTTCTTCAAGGCAAATGTAAGCTGACTTTACTCTTTCATGTAAGTACTACAATATTTATATATTTATTGTTTTTGTTAACCTAATATGTTCTTTAGCTATTGAGCCTAACACATACTGTTAGATTAATAAAATTATTAATGTAGATTTTTATTTTTTCTGTCCCTTACAGTTAAAGTATAAAAATTAGTTAAAGTTACTTACAAAAACCACTTCGCACTTCAATTAAATTACAGTTTTTTTTTGCAATAAGTACTATGCCAATTTAAATGACATTGTTAATTCTTTAAAAATCTCAACAGTATAGAACGATTCTTATGTTTTCAGTGACAGATAAATCTATCTCTGGAGTCCTTGATGACTCTGACACAGAAGATCTTGTAATGCAGATGAAGACGAAGCTGTAATGGTTCAATGATCCTAAATTTAAGAACAGACCAAGGCCTATCCGAAATGTAAATTGGAGTGGCGAAAAATGAGATAAACTTTTTAATTAGGTAAAACGGTGGACAAAAACAAATAAAATATTCGTAACAGTATATTAAACTAAAGTTATCAACTCCTACAACAACGAAAAGGGAGTGGTTGATTTAGTTGACTGGATGGCCGAAGACGTGGACAGTATTGGGCTTGATTCATTTTTTTCACCTAGGCCTAACACATTTTTGGCATAATTTCAGAAAGGTAAAAAGAGCTAAAATTTTCTTCTAAAGACATATCTCAATTTCTAATTTTAAATTAAAATATGGGGGCGAAATTTAGAAAAAATTATGAAGAATACGAAGAATCAGAAGAGGACGACGATAACAAGACGACACCTACGAAAGAACGATATCAAAGTGAGCGAAAAAACAAAGGGAGCACAACACCCGTCAGAGACCAGAAGCCATTACAAACAATATAGGTCTACACAAATGTGCTTTGAAAACTTTTATACGTTGCAGCAAAGTCTTTTATGATTACTGACAGAAACTGTTATTTAAATTCCACTCCAAAAAAAACTACACAAACTACTTTTCCTCTTTTTGTATGTCATAGGTGCTATTTATAGAATACAAGATTATTGTATTTTTATAATTTTCTAATCAACTATAAAAGTAACGTTTTATTTTTTGTATTATAAATATCTTTTTTTACTTATTTGTTTTGGAAATAAAACAAAATTCACTTCTAAAATTTGGCTTATGTGTTTAATGCACCTCTTAAGACCGAATGTTCATCTAGAAAGACATCCTATTAAGTATTCACAATGTTTTAAATTTTATTCGCATGTACAAGGTTATAAAAAATAAAATCATTGAATAAAATAAATACACAGGCAGTCAGACTCTATGTCCCTATTATAGGATGTTCGGTCTTAGATTAGATTAGGAACTATATGAAGGGATTATAAAACCCCAGATCTACTGTGCACTTATTTGCACAGTCTTAAGTGCTAGTTCAGCAGATTGGTGCCCTTACTAAGTTCCAACAATCCACTGACTAGCTCATACTGCTGAGAGTTATTCAGGGTTCTGAAAAACAAAAACCCTCACTCTCCTGTTAGCAAGAGCCTCACAATCATGAATTTTTTGTCCTGCAGTTTCCTCCTCTACACTGCTTAACTACACATTTTTCTGTAGGACATACCTATTCAGACCACAGTGCCCTCTAATGGGATCCATGATTTTCCTGAGTTGTGGATCTGCCCATAACTGTCGCCGTTCTAAGTTGTCCATGAGAAAACTTTTTTAGCTCTTGCTAAAGGAATGCCCTTGAAAGTTATCCCATCTTACCTCATGTTGTTTGTTAATCCACCTAATAATATCAGAAATGGAAAATGACCGAAAATTCCCTAAAACTGTCTTGAGTTCAATAAACTCAATTGATTGATTTTTTGATCAATTGATCAATTGATTGCAGTCCAGAAAAATCGATCTGCCTCGGCCTTAGTGAAGAGAATATTTAAAGAATATTTGCACTTTAGCACTGTCTCATGACATGTCCTTCTATAAGGACACTAGGTCTCACAAGGATAACATATCGTGTTACTTACCAGAAAGCCGGCGTGTCCTAGGTGCTACGGCACCGGTAAGTCTGCTGCGTCTTAAAACGAGCGAACCTCAAGGTTGCTGGTTGAAGACTGGAATTACTGTTTTCTCTTGCCGTTATCGCCGATTCCATAAAGTTTCTTGTTACTCAATTTGTAGCCCATTTTAAACTCGACTAAATCGTTCTTTAACAATACTAAGCTTTTTTCGATTGTAACAATATATCGGCCTTCTATATTACATTATTCTTTATATATTACATTTTCAATGGTCTATATTTTTTTTCTCCCGGCGAAAAACTTTATACTCCGGTTCTGAAGACATGGAAAAACTTTATACAGTTTAATATGGTTATCATCGCCGAGGCATGACATTAATTATTTAAGACATTATAAAAACAACAAACAAAACAATAACAATACAAAATATAATAACAGTTATAAATAGTTTCCAAAAATCACTTAAGAATAATACAAATCTTAAAACAACATACACACAAAGTTATTGTAGGCTGTAAATTGGCCATACAACAATAACAAGATAAATAAAAGAAATATTAACGTTCCTAAAACTAATTAACAAAATAAAAACAACTTAAAAATAAATTAATAAATAGCAAATATAAACAAACTTTTAAGGGCTGTAAAGGGACCCTAAAACAAGCAATAAAAATTAAATTTTATTTAAAAAAACTCAGACCATAAAGGTAGTCTAGGACCTGGTTCAAGGCCCAGGCACTGTCCCCCAACACCGTCTGTCAATGGTCTATATATAGCCTATACTTAACTGATGTAAATTATGAATTCTATTCATTAGTCAGCTGTTATCATAATCCAACTAAGCTGTTACAGTTTTCGTGTTTGTCCTAATTACATTATGTCTTCCATGTTTAAGCACTTAAACATATTCTGAACTATCGTATTAAAATATATGTTATATTGTTAAATATTTTTTTTAAAAAAAGTAAGCAAACAAAATTATATAACAGTTAATATTAATTTTTAACGTGTTGCTCAATAAAAATGCATATGTTCGTGTGTACTTGTATAGAAGCTAAGCGAATCGTACCCTTAATGTTTACAATTAAATTTGTTCTGACAAGATTACAAGAAGGATCGGACTTCAATAAGCTATGAAATAAATTACACAAAATCGTTTACGAAACAAATTCTACTCAACAATTTCAAAATCTCTGTAATTATAAAGTTTTAAAAATGTATAAGTTTTGTGTCTTGAATTTTTTTTAAATGTAATTTTGAACTGTCGCAACCAACGTTAAATTTTATACAAAACGGCAGTTATAGTTTATTTTACATTACCTTACTATCAATGTAATTTTAGTGATTACAATGATAACATATGACTATTTTAATGATAACTACAATGGTAAAATAATAATCAGAAATAAGTGTACGTTAAAAAATATTTATTGGAAATTCGCTTGCATCACGTCAGCTGTACAATCGAGCGCAGCGATTAATTTATTTGTAATATAACGAGGTCAGGTGTGTAAAATTTATACCGAAATTATATTTTTGTTTCACAGAAGTTGTGATGGTACTTGTGAGAAACGCAGCAGACACGTATGCAATGCTGGAAAACCCTGTGGTGAAAAAGTGTGTGAGCCGTGTATCCACGAGACCGATGACGTCACTTCGAACAACGCCAATCTACAACTGCACTACTAACTCTCACATGATTCGGATTTAAATGTCATTAGCATATAAGCGATAATTGCATTAAAAAATTAAATTATATTAATTGTAATTGAATAAATTTTTGAAAAACAATAAACACCAAAATTAGGAACAAGAGTAATTTACAATTGTTTTATTTCTATATATATATATTTTTTTCTATTTAAAATGTATTATTTATCAAAAGTTATTTTAGATAATTTTACATTTATTATATTTAGTTTATTTACCTGTCAGTTTTTTATTCGCTACGTTTATAAAAGTATTCGTGGCAAGCAGCTGTTTATTCGATAGAGACAGCTGAAGTGAGCGGCTTAACGATCTCATTCTACCTCTAGCTCATACTAACTGCTCTCACTCGTCTACTCGTCACACACATAAACAAACATAGACACGCGCCCGCGCGCGCGCGCGCACACACACACACACACACACACACACACACACACACACACACACACACACACACACACACACACACACACACACACACACACACACACATACACATTCTCTACTCTATATAGCTCGACTAACTGCAAAATGTAAAGCGTCCCGTGCTGATGGAGAGAATGACACTGGCCTAATAGTGTATCAAACGGAGCTCTAAGATAAATCCCAGCGTATTTTAGGTTAAATTTCTTTCTCATGGCACTGAACCCATGCTTTGCCCTAGGGCTCTGTATGGATATACGAGTACATCATTTTCGTATGGGTATTCCAAGTAATAATTTAAAATAGACTTGTGTATCTGGGGCTTAGCGATCCCACTCTAACTTTAGCTCATAATAATCTCACTCATTTACTCAAAACAAACATACAACACTACTTATTGTATATATCTTAGCTTACACTAAAGTGTAAAGCAACCAATGCTGATGGAAAGAATGACATTGACCTAATGGTGTATTAAACGGTGCCCTAAGATACCTCCCAGTGTATCAGCCTTACCCATCCATGCAGGGCTCTGTGTTTGCAGACCTCATGTCTTTAGTTACTTTGTAGGTGTTTCCGTAAGTAAGATTATATATTAGAATAAGTGGGATATCATAGCGCAATAAAAAGATCGGTAGAGCAGAACCTTCATAATGAGAATCAAGAGAGAGCAACATTTAGAGAACTAGCAGAGTAAGCACCTGAAAGCACCTCAATAAGAAACTGGGTAGTCATCAATTAGAAGAAGGGATGACATAGCTTCTAATGACAAGCTACATAGCTTAAATCTCCTTAAAATTCTAGACTGAATAAAGAGACAAGACCAGGAGAAGGCGCCGTATCTGAGCAGCTCAGGAATATAAAAAAGAAACACAATAGATCTTCAAAGAATTCAATAGTAATCCTACAAATTCATTTATTCATTCGTTCACTTAGCTCTAGGTGACGACCACTCCAATAGATCATTTTTCCGATGAAAATTCAAAAGTAAATATAGTGTACAACTTTCCCATAATTAATATATTTTTTTAATGTTCCTAAATTTTTCAAACATTTATAAAAGTTTTTTTAAAGAATACTCCTTACAAATAGAATTTATTCAAAATCGTCAATAACAATTATTCTAAAATTTTGTTTATATGATGTCTTCTACTAGTACTAAAACAGAATATGGTTTGCGATTTCCGAAAATAAACCAGTTGTTGTGCTATAAGAAGAACAAAAAATGGGGTCAGTTTCTCGGCATTATTATGGCAGTTTTAAAATTTGTTTTATGGGAGATGAATTTATTATCAGTTTAGGTAATGTACAAATAAATGAATGATATTGTCATAATTTCATGCAACTATAACAATAAATTCTTTTCATAATTATTTAAATTTTGTTTTTTTTTTTTGAAGATTTTAACGGTATTTACGTTGTTAAAGTAACATTCTCGAACCTTCAGTGAAAAAAGACATGAATTTCAAAGAGTCCAAACTTCATTTAAGAATTATTTTTCAAAATGTAAAACTGCTTTTATATCAAATTCTTGTTTATTGTGGATGTTTTATAAGTTTAAAATTTTTTAAAAATTCAATTCCATCTCGTCAGCGTGCCAGCAGCTTGATCCATTACGTACTTTTGGAGCTGTAACAATTTCTGTTAAGTTTTGTAATATCACTTCGTTTTAATTACTTTTTCCGGCACTCTCCTAAAAAATCTGATCTTTTATCTTTGTCTTATCAAAACTAACACAAGCATTGCCTAGGCGAGCTCCGTTTTACGATCGAGACGTTGACTTCTTGGCCTAAAACATGTCAACTAGTATTTAAACTCACACATGTTTAATAGAAGTACTATTCTGTTTCCTGCTTCACGATTAGTGTAACTCAAGTAAGTATCTAGTTACTTTATGGAGAAAATTTCTCTAAAAATACATGATAAATTTTAGTTGAAAAATTAATATGTACATTAATATTTGTAAACACCAATAAATCAAAATGATTGATTTGATTTTATTAAATTCGTCGATTAGGGATGAAAAACAAATTGAAAAATGGCATAAAATACCAAAACATAACGTAGAGGTTAAGATATTTTCTTCTAAAAAGTATTCAATAATTCTAAGGAAAATCAGTAATGGCAATTTTAAGACTAAATTATAGTTCTTTGTGACTGTAAGCTTTAAAAGAACTATTATTTGTACAAGTTGTAAGTACCAGTTTCTAAAAGGCTACTTGTCCAGTATTGTTTAACGTAAACATAAGTCAGAAGTTTGTTTTTATTTTATTAAATTTAAAATTAATTGAAGTTACATTTCGTCATCGGTTGACGTTCGACATATGAAACAGTAGAGTGATTTGGCAATTATATAAAAAAATTATTTTTCAACCTTGGTTATAAATGAATTTTGCAATCAAATATTATGTAATATTTTTTTTTTTTTTAACGTCTGACTATTGTGCACACTTGGGCTAATGCAGACGATGGGATGATTTACAGCATATGAAAATGCCAAGCCCTGGCCGGGAATCGAACCCGGGTTCTCGGAGTGAAAGCTCAGTACGCTATCAACTAGGCCACCGAGGCGGCTCTACTACGCGTATATAACATTTTGAGCGGTTGTATTTTTTAAATTATTCTATTCACGAATAACCTTAAACAAACAAACAAAATTAATTTGCATTGTATAAGCTGCACATACAACGGAGCTGAAAGGCACAACCTGAAATGAAGGAACAGAAAATTCCGTACACTTACACTTGTGAGCTTAAAACGCCCTCCGTTTGTCATGACATTGTTGTTACATAATAAATGTTTGTGTTCCAAAACCTTATCTATAATACATCCGATCTTGGCCACGTTGTCAGTTGTTTCTTCATTTCTGACCTTCTCTCATCATTCCCTTATTTGTGTTCCATTTTTCATCCTAATGACATGCGGTTGTTTATATATCCCGTGATAGTTATTCTTGTAAGTTTCTTACTCCTCTCGGTATCAAACGTAATTCCTATGTTTGGTATCCTATCTGTGTTATTATGCTACCTTTTGTTTTAGGTTAAGCACTTGAGAACGAAAATTTATATACACTTGCAAAAAGTCATGAATCACCTTGTTTTTCTTTCAATTAAACATAAATGAGCAATAAACAACTGAACGTTTCCCTATAACGTTCTGTTACAGGATGGTGTTAAGACTTCTGGTTATCCTTGTCTTATCTTGCGCAGCCTACGCACAAAAATGCAGACGTCCTGAACCGGTCCGGCCTTTTCAACTTAGAAGAGTAAGGTTTATTCTGATCAAATATTGTTTGTTTATTTAAATTCATGTAACACTGGAACATATTTCTAGTCATTCGTCAACGATTAACCTATGCACATAAACTGGTAATATTACAAACAAGACCAATAAGTAAAAAAATATTAAACTTTTTTTAATTTATTTTATTTGGAAAATACTTTTTAATTTTTACTAATTTTGTTTACAAAGAAAACTTTATTGATACATTAATTACAACGTTTTAAATGTACAATGAACATTGTTCAAATTAAAATTATATGAAAGATACGTTTTGCGGATTTAGTCAATACAGTAGGCACAAATAAACAGGTAACGAAACCAAATTTTTGAATGTATAGCTTAGGCCAAATATTTTCTTATCATTATCATAAAAAATAAAATTTGTCTTAAGTTTGCAGGACCGTGGTGGCACGGAGCTGTTGATTCGCTGGACCCCATAGATCACAAAAAATTCGCAAACGCTAGATGTGGAACGCTTTACATATACGTTGACGGCGGTTTAAGGGATGCACTGGGTACCTGGGATCTTGATTTGATTATTAGGTAACATTTGTGTTTTGATTTAATATTAAAAGTATTAATTATTAATTTGTATTTTTTGTTGTCGCTCACAGACGTAATGCAGGAAAATTTGTTTTGTCACTTACTTATATTTCAAAATAAATCCTAACCGCCGTCTAAGGTTATTAACGATTTGTTTCTGGTTTGTTACACAGACTAAAATTGAAACTCTTCATGGACGCACAGATAATAAATAACATTCTAAGAAGTAATGTCGTTTTCCCCCGGATTAGTTTTGTATTTCCTGAAAGAGAATTATTGAATGTGAGATGTGTAAGGTTTTTAGGTTGTTTATTTCATTGGCTTATTTAAATGGAACAGTTTCAGGAAGTTATTCGTTAACAATGGTTACGGATTTAATAGAAAATTAGTTCTATATTTATTTTATATGTAAAACTTGCTGTTACCCGTAACAAATTTGCCTGCAATTATAATGTAGGCAATAAAATGTATAGTCGATTTTCAAAATCAGAATAGGTCCATTTCATTTTAATATATTTCTATATACAATATTATACGATTTATGGATACTCTAAAATAGGGTCCTGTCATATTTTAAGAAAATACAATATTATTAAAAAGTCAATATTATACAATTAAACTGGAATAGTATTGTGTTTATCTCAGGTACCTAAACCGTTTTCATACTAAATTTAATCTCAATTGGTCCAGAAGTTAAAGTGTGATTAAATAACAAACAAATAAAAAAAACAAACTTTCAGAAATATAATATGAATAGCTGTTACCCGTCACGGCTTTGCCCGCAATCATAATATACGTTAAAGATCACGCATCACTGTGTTATTACCAAAAACCATGTCAGTTAGGTTATTGTGTATTTTTTTTAAATAAAGGTTTTTTTAACACATAACCGTGTTAAGCCTAACAACAGTGTTAGTTAAGTTATGGAGTATTTTTTAAAAAACTTAATGTTTTTTGCCTGCATCACCGTATTAGACCCAACAACCGTGTCAGTTAGGTTAGGAAAACTCTTAAAAAAAAAATAAAGGTTTTTTTTAATGCATCACAGTGTTTGACCTAACAACTATGTTAATTAGCTTATGGAGTACTCTTTAAAAAAATATAAAGATTTTTTCACGCATCACCATGTTAAGCCTAACAACCGTGTCAGTTAAGGTTTAGAGTACTCTTTAAAAAAATAGAGGTTTTTTTCACACATCACCATGATATGGCCAACAACCATGTCAATTAGGATATGTAGTATTCTTTAAAAAATTATAAAGGTCTAATCACCTGTTAGGCCTAACAACCGTGTCAGTTAGGATATTTAGTATTCTTTAAAAAAATATAAAAGGTTTTTTTATGCATCACCGTGTTAGGCCTAACAACAGTATCAGTTATGTTAGAGGTATTCTTAAAAAAAATAATAAAGTTTTTTTTCACGCATCCCCGTATTGGGCCCAACAACCTTGTCAGTTAGGTATGGAGTATTCTTTTTCTTTAAATAAAGGTTTTTTTTAACGCATCACCGTGTTTGGCCTAATATCTTAAATTAGATACACCATATTGTGATTATTGGATCTAAAGAAATTTAAAATAACAAAACTACAAACAATAAAGCAAGCCAGATTTACACAAAGAGAAAATACTTACTATTATAGTAATTTTTAACGTATCGTAATCTGCACTCTGCGTAGGGAAATTTTAAATTTAATATTGAAAATTCAACACAAAGTAACAAATTATAGAGTTTTGAAAAAAAATCAACTAATATAATTGAAAATGTAACATTAAATGCAATAATTTTGCAATAAATAAAACACAGATTAAGATTCTTAAAATGGGATTAGATATATGACCATCTCAGGTGCCTAAATCTCAGATCCAGTAAACAGTAATTAAACATAACTAAGTTAACACATGGCACAAAACTAAATACTAATAATTATGTTTAGCTGGGTAAGTAGTATAATGACGTTTTTTAAAACGGGAATAAACCTATGTTTATCTCAGATACATAAACCATTTTCGTACCAAATTTCATCTCAATTGGTTAAAGCGTGATTGAATAACAAACACACACACACACACACACACACACACACACACACACACAAAATTTCAGAAATTATATATGATTAAGATTTTATATTGAATTCATTTTAGTACTGTATAACTTTTATGTTCCGTCTTGTTTTTCAGTGATGACTATTTGAGTGACTTAAGCGGAATGTTCTCTATGCCGGATCAAAACATGGGCATTATGAAGTTGTACTGTAAGTAGTTTTGAAAAATGTTTAATACAAAAATGTAGACTTTTGGATATATATGTAAAAGAATGTTAGGACGCTCTATAAAAGTTCTCCGGACTAATGATTATAAATATGTTTGATTTCTATTTTATGTTTGTTACATATGTGCAAAGAGCACTGTCACCTATTTGCAATAAATATTTCCAAACCTATTTACCATAGCTATATTAAGTATTCTTCTGATGTTGGTAACTGTGTTATCGAAACGTACATCATAGTCTAGTAATGTATCTAGTTTCTTGTATAAATTACCTTCCTTACTACATAAAGTAAGTTGATAGTGACAAAAATCGATTTAGTGATAACAAATTCATATGTTTTTACATTTTTTTGAGTCAAAATATTATTTGACCATTTTTTTGTAAACCTGTCTGGCAATGTGCAACAATGAATACTGATTTAGTTGACTTTTTGATGAAATTGGCAATGTAACGAAAAAAGTATTTCATTCTCAATATCTCAAAACCTTTAAAAAAATATACTTAACCACCTTCAATATTATATAAGTGTTATTACATCATTTATTTCATGAAAGGTAACCATGACATGCTGTTTTTATCGCACGTTTCGTTTTAGAACTACTGCTACATTCTCCAAAAAGAAAAAAAATTATAGTTTACTGTAACAAAAAAAGACATTCTAAAAATTAAGCTTTCTGGTTTACAACTGTTATATTCACAACTGTTTATTTATTCTAATGATTACCCAATAAAGGTTAGTACCTTAAAATTGATTTGCTTACACGTCTGTGTAGTCTTAACAAATCAGTTGTTTTATTTTATTTCAATAAAATGAATGTTTTTATTTTCAGACGCGCCTAAGAACTTCACATACGAATACACGATAATGTGCACGGACTATACGTCATATCACGTTGCATACGTCTGTGTGCAGGTCACTCCTACCTTCAGATCAGGTGAGTAAAACAAATTGGCCATTGTTTTAAAAATACTGTATTGATATTTTTTTTATTAGCTCCATTTTATTTTAAGAATAAATACTCTCCTGAGACTTACGTATAAGTAACATTTAGAAATAAGAAAATGTTATTGTACTTACAATCGTTTCTCACATACTACAGTCCTGGGAGAAAGTGATTTGTGTTAACACCTTCTATTATTACATCAATTTTAAAAACGCATATGTGTATTCCTAGCTTATATTTCCTCTACTAGATTGCAGCATAGTTGAGTAGTATCGTGCACTATGCTGTTAGTTCTATATACTGCATCTAAAGGTTATTGGGCCTTGTCATTACCCACGATGGCGTCTGCATCTAATCAACTGCAATCTGACTTTTTCATTCATGAACATACTAAATTATTGATATATTTAATGTTTTTGTGAGCTATATATGTTCCACGTACCAACCGTAACACATATTTCATCATACTAGATTAAATATTTTCTGTTCTTTTAGTTAAAAGTTAAAACCTGTTAAAAGTATATCTAAAAACCACTTCAATCTCTGCTTAAAGTATTGTATTTTTACTATAGCCTTATGTAAGGCCTCTTTGATAATACAAAAAGCACTAAAATTTTTTTACAAATCTTATTAGTAGAGAGAGTTTCTTATATTTTTAGTTACAAATAAATCTAATGAATCCTTGATGATTCTGAAGTATAAAATATCAGTAATGAAGATGTAGACGAGGTTTTGATGGACTCAAAGAATATAAATTTAAAGCCAGACCTGTAAATTTTGGTGAAAGTAAATGAAATCAAAATTAGTTAGATAAAATGTAGTCAAAACAATTAATAACATCGAAACTGTTAATCAACATAAAGTTATCAACTCGTAAACTAACAAAGTGGTTGATTTAGCTGACAGGGTAGCACATTGCCCATCTCGTGGCCAAACAAAGACAGTTTGTGGAATAATTCACTTTTTTACCCTTAGCGTAACAAATGCCTCAGTTAGCGTCAGGGAGTTAGAAATGTAGATGGAAAAGCCTTTTAAAGACATACTCCAATTCTAAACTTTTCAGTTAGTAAGTGGAGAGGGAAATGTCAGTAAAAATAATGATAACATCTTGGAAACATGAGAAGCAGTAGACGACGATAACAGGAAGTTACCGATGGAAAAACGATCAAAGAAAAACAAAAGACAAAGGGAGCACAACATCCACCAGAAGTATCAGAAGCCATCAAAAACGATGTAGTCTACAAAAATATTCCTTGAAAACAATACGTTCAGGAAAGTCTGGCTCTCGTGATTGGTAACAGAAACTGTTTTTTACATTCCACAGCAAATGAACGAAAATATACTAATTATTTCTTTTGCTTTTTGTTTTGTTTTTGTTTTTTGTATTCACATCACTTATAAGACTATTGTATTTTTATGTATTGTTAATTTACCATAAAACGTTTATTTAATTTTTGTATTAATATTTTTGTATTTCTTAAATATGGAAATTAAACCAAATTCACTTCTAAACTAGGTCATATGTAAGGCTCGCCTGCAGACTGAATGAACTTCTATGAAAGCACAACACAAAAGTGTAAGAAAATAACATTTTATCTTCTTAAATATTTTTATCATGTACAATATGTTATTACAAACAACAACCAGCAAAATCATGTAAAAAAATAAATACTCATTACACAATGGCAGATAGACTGTATTTCCCTATAATAGGCCGTTTAACCTTAGTAAATAGAATCATTAAGGAACGTCAGGACAGTATCATGACTTTCATTACTGTGTCCTTTACGATAAAGACACCAGGGCTCAGAAGGGTAACATAACGTGTTACTAACCAGAGATCTACAATGTCCTTGTTGGTGAAGGCACCAATCAGTTTGCTAAAATTATTTACTAGAAATTTGCTTCCATCAGGTGAGTGATACATTGAGTGCAGGAATTAATTTGTTAATAATGTATTTTAGGTGTGTACAATTTTTACCGAAATTATTTCTTTGTTTCACAGAATTTGTGTTGGTACTTGTGAGAAACGCAGCAAACACACATGCAATGCTGGAAAACCCTTTGGTGAAGAAGTGTGTGAGCCGTGTATCCACGAGACCGATGACGTCACTTCGCGCAACGCCAATCTACAACTGCACTACTAACTCTCACATGATACGGATTTAAATGTCATTAGCATATAACCGATTATTGCATTACCAAATTATATTATATCAACCATAATTGAGTCATATTTGAAACAAAAGAAACTGCAAAATTATGTACAAGTTTAATTTAAAATTGTTTAATTTCAATACATTATTTCCTTTCTATTAAAATGTATTACTTATCTAAAGTTTTTTTAGACAATTTTGCATTTAATATATTTAGTTTCTTAATCTTTCAGTATTGTATTTACTACGTTTATAAAAATAATTGTAGCATGGAACTGTTTATTCAAAGGAGACAGCTGATGTGATCAGCTGATGGATTTAGCGATCCATTCTACCTTTAGCTCATATTATTCTCACCCATTTACTCAAAACAAACACACGTATACTACTTATTGTACATAGCTTGGTTTACAATAAAGTGTAAAGCAACCATGCTGATGGAATGAATGGCATTGACCTAATGGTGTATTAAACGGTGCCCTAAGATACCTCCCAGTGTATCAGCCTTACCCATCCATGCAGGACTTGTTTTTGCAGACCTCATGTCTTTAGTTACTTTGTAGGTGTTTCCATAAATAAGCATATTTATTATAATGAGTGGGATATCATAGCATAATGAAAATTTTGGCAAAAAGGAGCAGAACCTTCATAATGAAAATCAAGAGAGAGAAACGTTTAGAGTACTAGCAGAGTAAGCAACTGCAAGGACATCAATAAGAAACTGGGAAGTCATCAATTAAAAGGAGGGATACTAACTAGATTAAACCTCCTTAAAATTCTAGACTGAATAAAAAGACGAGGCCAGGAGAAGGCACTGTAACTGAGCAACTCAGGACATAAAAGAAACAATAGATCTTCAAAGATCACAGTTCAATAGTAACCCTACAAATTTATTTATTCATTCGTTCACTTAGCTCTAGGTGATGACCACTCAAATAAATGAACATTTAAAAGTAAATGTAGCGTATAACTTTCCTACAATTAATGTATTTACATTTAGTTTAATTTAGATTTAAAAATTTCAAAGTTCTCTAAAATATTCATACGTCTTTCTTATTCTGCCACATGTAGTACCTTCTTATCTTTAAATCTAAATTAAAGGGATAAAACATAATAAATGAACAGATATTGTCGCAAGCAGATATTACGTTTAAAATCTAAAAATTTTTAGAAATTAACAGGAGGGACGACTGTTGAAGAGAAAGTTTGAAAGGAGCCAATCAGAAGCGAGCGAAAAAGTATGATTTTGAAGAGCCAGTTAGAAGCAAGCACGTCAGGTTTAATGTACACGTTTTGAATAGAGGAGGGGTACGAGGTGGAGATAGTATATTATAAATAGGACGGGCCATAATATTGGTGACCAGTATATATATAGTTTTTGAAGATGGAGGTTCTCCGAAACGCGTCAACGAAAGTAGATTTGACGAAGCCAGGGATCATCATACTGAACATAGTGACAACAATCCTAGCAGAAAAGAAGAAGAATATAAAAAGAATTAATATATTTATTTATTATTCGTAAATTTTTCAAACATTTATAAAAGTTTTTTTTAAGAATACTACTTACAAATAGAATTTTTTTAAATCGTCAATAACAATTATTTAAAAATATTATTTATATGATGTTTACTAGTACACAAAGAAAATATTGTTCGCTATATCCCAAACTAATCCAATTGATGTGCTATAAGAAGAACAACGAAATATAAAGTCAGGTTTTCGTTGATATTTTGGCAGTTTCGAAATGTGTGTTTTTTAGGGAGAGAGGAATTTATTATTCGTTTATTTGATGGGAAATTAAATGAATAATATAATCATAATTTCGTTCAAGTATAACAATAATTTTCTTCAAAAATATATTTTTTTTTAAAGATTTAAACTCTGCTAAAATAACACACGAAACTGTAAAATATTGATTTCAAAGTGTCAAAATTTCATTTTACATTGTTTTTTAAAAAATATAAAAACTGTTTATATATAAAATTCTTGTTTATAATGGATTGTTTTATGATTTTTATATTTTATAAATTAACTTCCGACTCATCAGCGAAACAGCTGCGTGTCACGAATTCAGTACGTTTATCCGTTACGTACTTCAGGAGCTGCAACAAATTCAATTCGTTTTTGTAATATAAAAACCTTTTAGTTACTTGACGCATTGCGTAATGATACTCAGTTTTATGATCGGGACATTGACTTCTTGGCCTAAAATATAATGTCAACTAGTATATAAACTCACACATGTTTAATAGAAGTGCCACTCTGTTTTCTGATTTATGCTTAGTGTAACTCACGTAAGTATCTAGTTAGACGATGCACACAATTTCTCTAAAAATACATGATAATTTTTAATTCAAAAAATAATATGTACATTAATATTTGTAAACACCAATAAATCAAAATGGTTGATTTTACTTTATTTAATTCGTCGATTAGGGATGAAAATGAATTGAAAAATGACATAAAATACCAAAACATAACCTAGAGGTTAAGATATTTTCTTCTAAAATGTATTAAATAATTCTAAGAAAAATCAGTAATGGTAATTTTAATACTAAATCATTGTTCTCTGTGACTGCAAGCTTTAAAAGAACTATTTTTTGTAAAAGTTGTAAGTACCATTTTCTAAAAGGCTACTTGTCCAGAATTTTTTAACGTACACGCAAGTCAGACGTTAATTTGTTTTAATAAATTTAAAATTACATTTCGTTATTGGTTGACGTTCGATATATGAAACAGCAAAGTGATTTGGCAATTATATAAAAAAAATGATTTTTCTACCTTGGTTATAAATGAATTTTGCAATCAAATACTATATAATATATTTTTTTTAACGTTTGACTATTGTGCACACTTGGGCTAATGCAGACGATGGGATGATTTACAGCGTATGAAAATGAAAAGCCCTGGCCGGGAATCGAACCCGGGTTCTCGGGGTGAAAGCCCAGTACGCTATCAACTAGGCCACCGAGGCGGCTCTACTATATAACATTTTGAGCGGTTATATTTTTTAATTAATCTAATTACGAACAACCTCAACACTAATAGTGTCATTCAGAACACAGTGAAGTGTAAGCAGTTTTCCTCGTACTGTGCATGGTAATGTTTGAAATTCAAATTAAAATATAATTTCTCTTTAAACCTTAGAGTATTGCATATCATTTCTTGCTGAAAGAACTGTTAAATTCAATGATTGTAAGAAAAAAAATAATAAATTTTTTTAAGACAGTTATGACCTTTGAAATAGGAGAAAACTCTGTTCGTTAATTTAAAAACTCAACTTAGAGACCCATGGAAAAATAGAAAACATTTTTTGAAATTTATTTAAAAATGTACACAAGTTTTTAAATTTATATATAAATAATATTATATTTATAAATGTATAAAATTCTTAATGATTGAAATGTGAGAAAGTAAAGATTATTCTTGACACAAATGTCTGAAAAATACCTCCCAATATACAGTTGTATACAACAATATGTAAACTCAAATAAAACCACATAATTTATACACCATTTTGAAGAAATGTAACCACTGAACAATAATATAAAACATTAGTATGACATTTGTTTGAATAAAAAATTTAAAAAAATATATATATTGAGAAAGTGATTTTTTTTCTGTAAAATTTACAAAAAACTTGTTTATATTCACCCTTTGAAGCTTTTAAAAAAAAATGTCTAAGATATACAAAAGTTTCTACATTTAATCCTGAAGAGAACAATATAATTTATTTTTCAATAACTTCATAACTTTTTATGTTACGGTCGAAACAATGAAATTAGTACACATTTTCGGTGAAAATATTTTACAATCGTTTAATGTCGGTATGAAAACAAATTTACAAACACTACTAATAGATATCATGAAATTAATGATACATATTAAAATAATGTTAAAACTGTTAAAACTTAAAGAATGTTACTTTAGTGGAAATAATCTGAAGAAGAAAAATAAATAACATAAAATAAAAATAGGTTAGGTATAGCCTACTAATAAATTCACTTTTATCACTTGTATTTACTTATAAATCACTTTTCATCTCACACATTATTATCTAATAACAAATTTTTAAACACTTCAAAACACCAAACAATTATTAAAAACATACATTTTCTAATGATATTCACAAACGATATAGGCTACTTTACAAACTGTACTCTCTACAAAGACTTTGCAGACAATTAGTATACAGCTGCCGCGCAAACCGTGAAAATCGTGCACTTTTAGCTTCAAAATAGAATATTAGACCTTTGGATTTCGTAGATGACAAATATACTATTTTATAGAGTAACTCTTATTCTATTTCATAGAATAATCTACGTTCACTTATAGCATAAAACAGGCTAGTAATCGTTATTATCAATGAGGTCTGTATTTCGTAGATTTCTACATCAAATGTTGACCATAGTTGAAAAATCATAGATCCCAAACTATAACTTGTAGACAAATTAGGTCAAGAGATTAAATCTACAAAAAGATCTAATCTTTCAAAAGATAACAATCAAAATCATGTGGCTAATGATTTACTCGGTTGAATTTTTTTTTGAAAATTGGCATTTTGACAAATTCCACTCGCAGTATTGCAAGCAACTGTAGCTCTTCACAGTGTGTGTTTGTTTACGCTTTTATTAAAACAAATTAAAAGCAAACTTTATAAATCTAAAACATGGTAAATAAAGCTTAGAATCTCCACTTTCTAATGGTATTTACTTTATTAAGATTGCAACAGGATAAATGTGTTAACAAAGTGTGTTAAAGAAACGACTGTGTTTTCAATGACTTATAAGTCGCTCAGCACTTAGAGGTAGGATTTTAAACGACTTATAAGTCGTTCATCGCTTCTAGGGTTAAACAAACAAACAAAATTAATTTGCATTGTATAAGCTGCACATAAAACGGAGCGGAAAGGCACAAATCTGAAATGAAGGAACAGAAAATTCCGTACACTTACACTTGTGAGCTTACAAAGCCCACCGTTTGTCATGACATTGTTGTTACATAATAAATGTTTGTGTTCCAAAACCTTATCTATAATACATCCGATGTTGGTCACGTTGTCAGTTGTTTCTTCATTTCTGACCTTCTCTCATCATTCCCTTATTTGTGATCCATTTTTCATCCTAATGACATGCGGTTGTTTATATATCCCGTGATAGTTATTCTTGTAAGTTTCTTACCCCTCTCGGTATCAAACGTAATTCCTATGTTTGATATCCTATCTGTGTTATTATGCTACCTTTTGTTTTAGGTTAAGCTGTTCAGAACGAAAACTGAAATACACTTGCAAAAAGTCGTGAATCTTGTTTTTATTTCAATTAAACATAAATGAGCAATAAACAACTGAACGTTTCCCTTTAACGTTCTGTTACAGGATGGTGTTAAGACTTCTGGTTATCCTTGTCTTATCTTGCGCAGCCTACGCACAAAAATGCAGACGTCCTGAACCGGTCCGGCCTTTTCAACTTAGAAGAGTAAGGTTTATTCTGATCAAATATTGTTTGTTTATTTAAATTCATGTAACACTGGAACATATTTCTAGTCATTCGTCAACGATTAACCTAAACACCTAAACTGGTAATCTTACAAGCAAAAACCAATAAGTAAAAAAATATTAAACTTTTTTTTAATTTATTTTATTTGGAAAATACTTTTTAATTTTTACTAATTTTGTTTACAAAGAAAACTTTATTGATACATTAATTACAACGTTTTAGATGTACAGTGAACATTGTTCAAATTAAAATTATATGAAAGAAACGTTTTGCGGATTTAGTCAATACAGTAGGCACAAGTAACGACACCAAATTTTAGAATTTTTAACCTAGGCCAAATATTTTCTTATCATTATCATAAAAAATAAAATTTTTCTTAAGTTTGCAGGACCGTGGTTGCACGGAGCTGTTGATTCGCTGGATCCAATGGAACGCAAAAAATTTGCAAACGCTAGATGTGGAACGTTTTACATATATGTTGACGGCGGTTTAAGGGATGCACTGGGTACCTGGGATGTTGACTGGATTATTAGGTAACATTTGTGTTTTGTTTGAATTTTAAAAGTATTAATTATTAATTTGTATTTTTTGTTGTCGCTCACAGACGTAATGCAGAAATTTTTTTTTGTCACTTAGTTATATTTCAAAATAAATCCTAACCGCCGTCAAAGGTTATTAACGATTTGTTTCTGGTTTGTTACACAGACTAAAATTGAAACTCTTCATGGACGAACAGATAATAAGTAACATTTTAAGAATTAATATCGTTTTCCACAGGATTTTGTATTTCCTGAAAGAGAATTTTTGACGAAATGATTGAATGTGAGATGTGTAAGGTTTTTTACGTCGTTTATTTCATTGGCTTATTTAAATGGAACAGTTTCAGTAAGTTATTCGTTAACAATGGTTACGGATTTAATAGAAAATTAATGCTATGTATTTATTTCTTATATAAATTTTTATATTTTATTCATTTTTTTGTTCATTCATAACTTTTATGTTCTGTCTTATTTTTCAGTGATGACTATTTGAGTGACTTAAGCGGAACATTCTCTATGCCGGATCAAAACATGGGCATTATGAAGCTGTACTGTAAGTAGTCTTTTTTAAATGTTTAATACAAAAATGAAGCCTTTTGGATATATATGTTAAAGAATGTTAGGACGATCTATAAACTTTCTCTGGGCTTATGCTTATAAAAATGATGACTTCTATTTTATTTTTGTTAAATATGTGAAAAGAGCACTGTCACCTACTTGCAATAAATATTTCCAAACCTATTTACTGTAGCTATATGAAGTATTCTTCTGATGTTGGTAACTGTGTTATCGAAACGTAGGCCTACATCATAGTCTAGTAATGTATCAAGTTTCTTGATTAAATTACCATCCTTACTACATAAAGTAAGTTGATAGTAACAAAAATCGATTTAGTGTTCATAAATTCATATGTTTTTACATTTTTTGAGTCAAAATACTTTTTTGATCATTTTTTTGTAAACCTGTCTGGCAATTTATAACAATGAGTACTGATTTAGTTTACTTTTTTGATGAAATTGGCAATGTAACGAAAAAAGTGTTTCATTGTCAATATCTCAAAACCTTTAAAAAATATACTTAACCACCTTCAATATTATATAAGTGTTATTACATCATTTATTTCATGAAAGGTAACCATGACATGCTGTTTTTATCTCATGTTTCCTTTTATAACTACTGCTACATTCTCCAAAAAGAAAAAAAATTATAGTTTACTGTAACAAAAAAAAGAGTTTTAAAAATTAAGCTTTCTGGTTTACAATTATTATATTCACAAATGTTTATTTATTCTAATGATTACCAAATATAGGTTAGTACCTTAAAAATTGATTTGTTTTCACGTCTGTGTAGTTTTAACAAATCAGTCGTTTTATTTTATTTCAATAAAATGAATGTTTTTTTTGCAGACGCGCCTAAGAACTTCACATACGAATACACGATAATGTGCACGGACTATACGTCATATCACGTTGCATACGCCTGTGTGCAGGTCACTCCTACCTTCAGATCAGGTGAGTAAAACAAATTGGCTATTGTTTTAAAAATACTGTATTGATATTTTTGTTAAAAATTAGCTCCATTTTATTTTAAGAATACTCTACTCTCCTGAGACTTGTGTATAAGTAGCATTTAGAAATAACAAAATTCCATTGTACTTATAATTATTTCTTACATACAAAAATTTCTTACATACAGTCCTGGGAAAAAGTGATTTGTGTTAACACCTTCTATTATTACATCAATTTTAAAAACTGATAAATGTTTTCGTAGTTTATATTTCCTCTGCTAGATTGCAGCATAGTTGAGTAGTATCGTGAACTATGTTGTTAGTTCTACATACTGCATCTAAAGATTATTGGGCCTTGTCATTACCCACGATGGCGTCCGCATCTAATTAACTGCAATCTGACTTTCTCATTTATGGAAATACTAAATTATTGATATATTTAATGTTTTTGTGAGCTATATATGTTCCACGTACCAACCGTAACACACATTTCATCATACTAGATTAAATTTTTTCTGTTCTTTTAGTTAAAATTTAGACACTAGTTAAAAGTATATCGAGAAACCACTTCAATCTCTGCTTAAAGTATTTTATTTTTACTATAGCCTTACGTAAGGCCTCTTCGATAATACAAAAAGCACTAAAATTTTTTTACAAATCTTATTAGTAGAGAGAGTTTCTTATATTTTTAGTTACAAATAAATCTAATGAATCCTTGATGATTCTGAAGTATAAAATATCAGTAATGAAGATGTAGACGAGGTTTTGATGGACAAAAGAATCTAAATTTAAAGCCAGACCTGTAAATTTGGGTGAGGGTAAATGAAATCAAACTTAGTTAGGTAAAATGTGGTCAAAACAGCTAATAACATCGAAACTGTTAATCAACATAAAGTTATCAACTCTTACACTAACAAAGTGGTTGATTTAGCAGACATGATAGCACATTGCCCATCTCGTGGCCAAACAAAGACAGTTTGTGGAATAAATCTCTTTTTTACCCTTAGCGTAACAAATGCCTCAGTTCGCGTCAGGGAGTTAGAAATGTAGATGGAAAATACTTTTAAAGACATACCCCAATTCTGAACTTTTCAATTATTAAGTGGGGAGGGTAATGTTAGAAAAATGATGATAAAGTTTTGGAAACATTAGAAGGAGAAGACGACGACAACAGGAAGTTACCGATTGAAAATGATCAAAGTAAACAAAAGACAAAGGGAGCACAACATCCACCAGAAGTGTCAGAAGCTATCAAAAACGATTTAGTTAACAAAAATATTCGTTGAATACTCTACGTTCAGGAAAGTCTGGCTCTCGTGATTGGTAACAGAAACTGTTATTTATGTTCCACAACAAATGAACAATAGATACTAATTATGTCTTTTTTTTGTAGGTCACATCACCTGTAAAACTATTGTATTTATATGCATTGCTAATTAACCATAAACGTATATTTAAATTTTTTATTAATGTTTTGTATTTCTTAAATTTTGTATTAATGTTTTGTATTTCTGAAATTTTGAAATCAAACCAAATTTACTTCTAACATAGGTCATGTGTGAGGCGCGCCTGCAGACCGAATGAACGTCTAAAAAAGCACAATACAAAAGTGTAAGAAAATAACATTTTATCTTCTTAAATATTTTTATCATGTACAATATGTTCTTCTTTATTTGTTTCACCCAACTTTGGGGTACACTAAAACAACCACTTTTTAATGTTTTGTGCCTTCCTCGTAGCCCAGTATTGCTTCATTCGTTGTGATCTTGCTTTCCTTTCTTCGTCAGAGATTTGGATCGTTCGCTTGGATTTTACTTTGCCTTGGAACCGTTGCTTCTTGTCCTTGGTTATTGTTTTGGCTGTTCTGTCCATGAGCATAGTGTCAGTGATCTGCAGTTCTGTTATGTCTTTCTCCCTTTCTCTAAACCAAAGTGGTTTGGCTCTTCTACTGCGAAAGTGGTCAAATATTTTTTTGGTTAGTCTATTTTTGTCCATTCGGAGGATGTGCCCATAAAAACAATTCTCTTTTTTCTTATTGTGTCTGATAATGTTTCAGTTTTTTCGTAAAGAGTTTCATTACTGATTGATGTGGAGTAATTGGTTGTTACGGAATTTGGGGCCTAAGATTTTTCGTAATATCTTTCTTTCTTTGATCTCCATCCTTTCTAGTGGGCCCTGGGTTGTGAGAGATAATGTTTCAGCTGCATATAAGGCTTCTGGTTTAATTACCGTATGATAATGCCTTATTTTGTATTCCAGGAGAGGGACTTCTTGTTGTATGTGTCCTTGGTAAGTTGGAAGGCTAATATGTTATTACAAACAATAACCAGAAAAATTATGTAAAAAATAAATACTCATTACTCAGTGGCAGATAGACTGTATTTCCCTATATTTGGATGTTCTACCTTAGAATAGAATCTTTAAGGAACGTCAAGACAGTCTCATGACATATCCTTCTCTAAGGACACCAGGTCTCAGAAGGTTAATATAACGTGTTACTAACCAGAGAGCCACAGTGTCCTAGGTGATTAAGGCCCCTATCAGTTTTCTAAAATTATTTAATGGAAATTTGCTTCCATCAGGTGAGCGATACATTGAGTGCAGGAATTAATTTGTTAATAATGTATTTTAGGTGAGTAAAATTTTTACCGAAATTATTTTTTTGTTTCACAGAATTTGTGTTGGTACTTGTGAGAAACGCAGCAAACACGCATGCAATGCTGGAAAACTCTTTGGTGAAAAAGTGTGTGAGCCGGGTATCCACGAGACCGATGACGTCACTTCGCGCAACCCCAATCTACAACTGCACTACTAACTCTCACATGATACGGATTTAAATGTCATTGGCATATAACCGATTATTGCATTACAAAAATCAAATTATATTAACTGTAATTGTGCAATATTTTAAACAAAATATACTGCAAAATTATTTACAATATTTCAATTTGTAACGGATTAAACCAGTTACTATAACGAACGGCTAATTTTTCGTAGCCGAGATCAGCCAGTTAACCTTACAAAGTTCAGTTCACTACTGTAACCTAAGGCGAGTCGATGAACAGTACAAAGGTCAGTATGCGATGGCTCCATTTAGTTACCGCTCGCTTTGAGCTCTAGGACTTGCCTGACTAAGAACGTTTTTCTACGCATGCGCGGCGCTCAACACTGTAAAAGCAGATTGCTGTAGGCATTGAGTTGTTTCAGGCACTACAGAATAATAAAGGACAAATCTCATCATTCGTTTGGTCTGGTGCATGAATATTTTTGTCGACCACGATTGAAAACTTTGTGAAGGTCAGTCGTTTCCTGACCGCTCGATAACTTTGATCAGTCTTTCGTAGATGACATTCGATAACTTTGGACCATTCTCTAGTTGACCACACTCGGTATCTATGGTGAGCCTCTCGCCGACACTGAGTGATAATAGTAGTAGCCGACCACACTCGAGAACCATGGTCATTATACAGCAAACCATCGCACAAAGAAGTATACTGCCAGGAAGCCGGTGACGTATAGCGAGGTAAGAAATAGAAGCATTCGAAAATCATACAAATTGTGCATTCGTTATCCTTAAAATACTCAGGATTCCAAGATCTCGAGAATAGTGAACCATTAAAAATCTAAAACTTCCTTACGCTCGAGAATATTGAACAGTTAAACCTTTTTTACGCTCGAGAATACTGAGCACCTAAAACATCCTTACACTCGAGAATATTTAACACTTAAAACTTCCTTAGGCTCAAGAATACAGAGAACCTAAAACATCCTTACATCGAGAATACTGAGCACCTAAAACATCCTTACATCGAGAATACTGAGCACCTAAAACATCCTTAAACTAGAGAACATTTAAAACCTCCTTACGATCGATAATACTGAGCACCTAAAACATCCTTACATCGAGAATACTGAGCACCTAAAACACCCTTACACTAGAGAACATTGAACACTTAAAACCTCCTTACGATCGAGAATACTGAGCACCTAAAACACCCTTACATCGAGAATACTGAGCACCTAAAACATCCTTACACTAGAGAACATTGAACACTTAAAACCTCCTTTCGATCGAGAATACTGAGCACCTAAAACATCCTTACATCGAGAATACTGAGCACCTAAAACATCCTTACACTAGAGAACATTGAACACTTAAAACCTCCTTACGATCGAGAATACTGAGCACCTAAAACATCCTTACATCGAGAATACTGAGCACCTAAAACATCCTTACACTAGAGAACATTGAACACTTAAAACCTCCTTACGATCGAGAATACTGAGCACCTAAAACATCCTTACATCGAGAATACTGAGCACCTAAAACATCCTTACACTAGAGAACATTGAACACTTAAAACTTCCTTACGATCGAGAATACTGAGCACCTAAAACATCCTTACATCGAGAATACTGAGCACCTAAAACATCCTTACACTAGAGAATATTGAAAACTTAAAACTTCCTTACGCTCGAGAATACTGAGCACCTAAAACATCCTTACACTAGAGAATATTGAACACCTAAAACTTCCTTGTCTCGAAAATATTGAACACCTAAACCTTCCTTGTCTCGAGAATATTGAGCACCTAAAACTTCCTTACCCTCGAGAATATTAAGCCCCCGAATCCTTGCTTCAACAAATTGAGCTGCTTTTTAAATTTTTAAAACTGAAAGCCTTTTTTGGCGATAATGACTTTAAGTGGGTGAGCAAAATCATTAAATACTTATATTTCTCACTGAACCCAATTAATTATGACTGCGCCAAAAGCCTTTCCATATAGTTGAACACTGGACGAAGCCTATTAATGCAGACGGCTATTGAGCACTATCCAGTAATGTTAAAAATTTCTATATGTTATCGTACTTTCTATTTAAAATGTATTACTTATCAATCTATTATAACAGATAGCTTTAGTATTTGTTATATTTAGTTTAATAACCTGTTAAAGTTGTATTCACAATGTTTATAAAAAAAATACGTAGCATGGAGCTGTTTTCGATTGAGACAGCTGAAGTGAGCAGCTGATGGGCTTTGTAATAAGGAACTGGGAAGTTAGGAAATACCCACCTTGAATCCTTTTTGAATCCTAGACGTTATAAGACTGGAGAGTGCCTTAACTGAGCAATTCACGACAATCTGCCGTAGCACACTCAATTTAGAAATTTTAGTACAGTTTGATTCAATCCTAACACAAAAACAATAGTTTGGACAAGATCGTTAACCAGCAAAATTCCTTTACAATTTCAAATTGATAACGATAACTTGGAAGATTAAAATCCTAATATGTACATATTTTAAAGCTAATTGCAATGGCGATACTGGAATTTCAAAAAGTGTAAAATTAAGGAAATATTGTAGGAAATTCGCCTCTATCACGTCAGCGAAACAGTTGCGTGCATCGATTACTTCCATTTTCTGCAAAAATTGAAAAGTACAACTGCGTTTAAATGTTGTAAACATCTGTCAACGTCTTCTGGCTCAAGTGAATAAGTTGAAACACTTACACACACTTACTTCACATTTAAGTTACACTTCCCGCCTCGGTGGCCTAGTTGATAGCGTACTGGGCTTTCACCCCGAGGACCAGGGTTCGATTCCCGGCCATGGCTTGGCATTTTCATACGCTATAAATCATCCCATCGTCTGCATTAACCCAAGTGTGCACAATACTCGGACGTTAAACACCAAAAAAAAAGAAGGTTACACAGGGTACAATACATTTGGTAAGAGTGACTTAGCAACATAACATACTTTATAACGCGCATCACAAAATCGGTATTTTGCACTATCACCAATATAATTCGTAAAGATAAAGTAAAATGGTTATGTGCTATGCTTACTATACCTGTACTACAGGTATAGTAAGGTATAGATGTAAAGTGAAATGCCTACCTTCGGCATGTTCGTTTGCAAAGGTATGGGAATGAGCAGAGATGACTTTTGATGACGTCACTTAGTGTTTCACTTAAAAAGATGAGTTAAGACGTAGTTAATTGCATACAGTTGTTACAGCTTAATAATTAAAAGTTTTTTTTAATAACCCTGAAATGTTGGTGCACATCATAATTAATAATAAAATAATTACTTAGTTCCTTTGTTGAGAAAATAATTCTTTCTTAAATCCTATGAACACAAAGAGTTAAAAGCAAGTGTAAAAAATTGAACCTACACAAATAAAAAATATATTTTAGAAATATTGTTCAATTTTAACACATCTTCAATTTTTATAACTCTTACATTAATTCAAACCCTTTTACTACAATCTATATAAGTTTTAGAACTATTTATTTCTTCAACTATTTGTAAAATGACAACTAAGGTTAGATGAAATAAGAGTGTTATTCGAAAATACACAGGCCTAACTATTATGTTTTAGCCTAAACAAATGCAGCCCTTTACGTTTCCGAAAATGACAAAGTATTTAATGCTAACTGTAAAGAAATACTACAGTTTAGTATCATGAAAAAAATCTAAAAAATAATTATTGTGAAATTTTACAAAAATCACGTACTATTGGTATAGCCGGCTCAACAATTTTGCACAAACCTTAATTACGTATGCGATACTTTCTTTTAAACCCGTGTATAAAAGTATCTATACACAAGTAGTACGATTTAAAAAAAAAAGAAATTGAACCCTTCTCATTCTATAATTTGTAGTAGGGTTACTCTTACAGGGGTTCGCCACCTTATCTATTATTTCCTAACAGTGATCTTTAGTTTCAGAATTCTTAACACAATACATTCAATTTAATTTTTGATACAGACAAACTAGTTTTTTAGAAATTGTACCGACTTTTTTAATCCATTCTTTGATATTTTTGAGGACATTTTTGGATTACCTAAGACGACGGTCAGTCTTCTGAGTCTCTCAACTTCCGCACCGCATGGCCTTAGGTTCAAAACTACAGTTACTGCCGTACGTTTCCTATGCTTTGTTTACAATCTCTCATCCTCGCTAGTGTAAATAGCATAAAGTATGAACTAAAAAAACGGACCTATATACACATACAATTTTTGTAGGTATGAAAAGCAATATTTTTAGAATAGCTATTAGTATGACCGAAATCTAAGGCTAAATATTAATCAAATAAATTTAATATCCTACAACACTCTTTCTCTCAATTACTTTCTCTCTACTTCCATCTCTCTCTCGCACTCTTATTTCTTTCTTTCACTTACTTTCACTTTCTTCCTCTCTACTTCTATCCCTTTCTCCCTCTGTCCCTTTCGTGTTTCTCTCTTTCACTTGTTCTTTATCTCACTTCCGTTCTTTCTACTTCCAACTCTTTCTACCTATCTCCCTCTCTTCCTCTTTCTTTCTCTTGCTTCCTTCTTTTCTACTTCCATCGCTTTCTCCCTCCATTTTTCTCTTGTTCCTCTCTTTCATTATTTTTTTCACTATCTCTTTACCTCGCAACATTCACTATAAACGCCAGAGTGATTTTAAATCCTTATTAAAAACACGTTTCTGCTTTCTAAAAGAAAAAGTCTATAGTATATTACCATTAATTGTGGTTATATATTCATATGGCTTAAGCACGAGGTTAGGTAGTAATTTTTTTTATTTGTATGGGTTTATTAATGCAAACCCTTAATAGTTTTTCTGCTTCTTAGAGTGGTTACATTTTTTGATTATTTCATCTTTGAAATTGCAAATATTTATTCTTGATTTAAGGTAGTGTAATTATCTTATCTCTTTATTTGTTTTTGTATTATTAAATCTAATAAAAGATTGCCGACACATTTGCCTTTTACGATCTACACATTGACTTTTTGACCTAGAAATTATTATAAAATTGCAGTTTACATAAACGGGTATACTTAAACTGAAATGATTTTATGTTTAATGAATTTCTTGACAGTGTCACAAACTGAGGTGAGTATGTAGCAAAATTTTAACTCGTATTAAGTCAAAAAATAACTGTCACTTCTTCGAAAATTCCGGTTAATGAACTGGCGAAAATAGGTAAAGTGACAGAACTCACCTAAAATATTGATTTAGTTCATTTAACGTGTGATTGGATATCATTGGATGAAAGAGTGAAGGAATACTGTTATAGACACATTTAAATTTTTAAAAGTTATTCACATAATAAGCGATATTTCGTACCTAATGCTATACGTTTTCCTCCATTATTCACTACCGACCTTCAACGAGGTTACGCCCTATTTATGAAATAAATATAACCCTAGTTAACATAACTTTACCATTTATCATCCCTTTTGTTAAGGTAAAATAATAGCATTAACTCATGCCGCTGTAAGACCACATGCTTCATGAAACATTACAGTTTTAAAACTTTATGTTTAAGTAAACTATTAAAATAATCGTTTGTTTTCACAAGGACTATATGCCGGTTGGAAAATTATTCTTAATGACTTTTAGAACAAGTTGTTAAAAATTTAACAATGTCATACCGAAATTCCGGATTTTTACTGACCCATAACAGGATGTTTTGTGACCTATCAACCACTATTTATAAACTATATTTAAATAGGCCACAACCTTACTGTATTGAAATTTAACTTTGTTTATATACATATATACATACATACATATATATATATATATATATATATATATATATATATATATGTGTGTGTGTGTGTGTGTGTGTGTGTGTGTGTGTGTGTGTGTTTTTTGTGTATAAGTGAAAATTGTGTTTACAGAATTGAAAATTTAAATAAATATGATCACATAGTTAATGGTTTAACAATTTTGTAGGCTGTGTTAGGCATGCAGTCAATGATTTTCATTAATGAAGCTATTTATATACAAATTTATAAAGGAAAATCTTGTACAAACTATGTGCAAAATATATTAAACTCTTAACTTTCTAACAATTTTTGCTAGGTTGACTGAGAATGCAGTATAAAAAGGCGTTCATTATAATTTAAATAAAGTAATCACCTTATTTATACACATTAAAGTACAACCTTGTAAAAGTAAATAGAAAATACATTTCACTGTAAACGCTTTAGCAATTTTGTGCTTGTTAGTTGGTCTATTGTATAACGGTGTTTTAAATATTTATGATTGAATTTATTTATGTACACAATAATATTTGCGTTATCGTTGTACGTATTCATATATTAAATTAAAAATTTTATGCAAGATATATTTAACCTGTAAATACTTTAAAATATAATAAAATTATTTTTGAATGATTTTAGTTAAACTAACAAAAACGAACTACATTATTAAAGTATTCATATTCATATTCAAATTCATATATATATATATATATATATATATATATATATATATATATATGTGTGTGTGTGTGTGTGTGTGTGTGTGTGTGTGTGTGTGTGTGTTCAGAAAGTAACAAAAATTTAATTTTTTGAACAAAATATTTATTTATTCTTCTACATTGATGTTGTTGCCTTCAAAACAGTCCCCATTGGAGATTATGCACTTGTGCCAGCGCTTCTTCCAATTCTCGAAACACTTCTCAAACTCGATCTTTGAGATGTTCTTTCAGGGATGCACTTTTAATGTCATCTACGGCTGTAAAATAACGGCCCTTTAAGGTTCTTTTTGGAAATAGGAAACAGTCACAAGGAGCCATTTCTGGCGAACATGTTAGCTGGGGAATCGTTAAAGTACTGTTTTTGGCCAAAAATTCACGAACAAGCAATGAAGTGTGAGCTGGTGCATTATCGTGGTGCAAAGGCCATGAATTGTTTTTCCACAGATCCGGGCTTTTTGTCGGATTTCTTCACGCAAACGGCGTTGAACTTGTAAGTAGTCCTCCTTATTGACCGTTTCACCTGGTGGCAGGAATTCATGAAGCACTATGCCATTAATATCGAAGAACACAATGAGCATAACCTTCACGTTCGACCGCACTTGTCGAGCCTTTTTCGGTCTTGGCTAGCCAAAATGCCTCCACTGTGATGATTGAGCCTTAGTTTCGACGTCATATCCATAAACCCAAGTTTCGTCACCTATTATATTCAGTAATTCTGCATCGTTGTTGACTTCATTTAGTAACTCCTGAGAAACTTCCATTCGCCGCTGTTTTTGTTCAAAATTCAACAATTTTGGAACGAATTTTGCTGCCACGCGTTTCATACACAAAAACTGGAAACAGTGTCATGACATGATCCAATCGATATGCCAACATCATCAACGACCTCTAATTGTGATTCGGCGATTGTTCATAACCATTCTTTCACTTTTTCCACGTTTTCATCGGTTTTTGATGTGCTTTGGGCGTCCAGGGTGTTCGTCATCTTCAACGTCTTCACGGCCTACTTGGAAACGCTTATACCACTCGTAAACTCTTGCTTTACTCATAGCAGACTCACCATAGGCCTTTGTTAACATTTCACACACTTTGTTACACTTCATTCCATTTTTTTACGCAAAATTTGATACAAATTCTTTGATCCATTTCTTTTAAAAAAACGAAAATCGCCGAGCTCATAAAAACAGGTCTAACCTTAGTGGCTGTCACAAAGTCAACAGCTAAAAATTTTATTATACTTCAAGGGCATGTATACCAACATTATAGAACAAAATTTTTGACAATCGGTCTCTCCAAGCACGCGAAATTTAAAATTCTCGTTACTTTCTGAATACACCTCGTGTATATATATATATATATATATATATATATATATATATATATATATATATATATATATATATATAATATTTATCATCATAGAAATAAATATTTATCATCAAAGAAGCTAAATTCTCTGGTAGGCTAAGTGTGCCTACAGATAAATGTTTTCACTACAAAAATGTTTTTCGGTTTTTTATTGACGTATAACATCGATTAATAGTACGTTAAAAAATTTCTTGCTTACTGCAATCTACAAATTGTATTGAAACGGCACACAAAATGTGCTCGTTACTCGTGTGTGGTTAATTGTAAAAAAAAAAAAAAACTATTTTATCTTTGCCTTCTATAAAATGGACATTTAATTACAAAAATTTACTTTTATTTAAATAAATATAAATATTATTAATGTATAACCAGATTAACAGCCTTTTGAATATCGTGGAATATTACGTGACCACTCTCTGGATAGCTTGTCTTTACAGTTTTTATCTATATATAGATTATACAACGCAGATTTGGAAAATTGAAGGGTCTTTAAAAATTTTTTTTTTAAATATGTAATGCTTTGGTTTTCATTTTATTTAATTTTTAGCAAATTTTGATTAGAAAATCAGCTGTTTGATCAGCCGTAATTGTATGACCCAAACAAAGGACCTTAAAGTGAGCTCCGATCTTGATCTCCAGATGATCGTTGTCGTATATTTATGTGCTTTACCACTTTAACAATATAGTTATTTAACAAAATCAAAGTTTCAAAATGGTGGTCATTTCAGTGTTTTTTAAATTTATAACTTTTTTTACCATGCACTTCTTGGAAAATCTGAATTCACCATTGTAATCAGCAAGGAAATCTGAATGAATAAGCGATTTCAATATTGAAAATTCATTGAAAATTTAAAATCAACAGTGTCAACGTTTATTTTTCTAATTTTACAAAAACTCTAAATTAAAAAGGATAAATGTTAAAAAAATAACCCTGTTTAGATGTTCAAATCAAATTTTCGTAATTGTTACGTAAAGTAATTATTGTGATATTTTACTTTTTAGAAATACGCTTCCAGAACGTAGTGTAGACCAGCAAGTATAAATATATTTTCATATAGTGGTCACGTGATACTTTGTCACGACTAAACATATAAATCTCGTTATAAATTTATAGTTACAATTTAATAACTTAGAAAGTGTAATTCCTTTTTTTCACTTTTACAACTTCTTGTTACCGTAAGAAACAATTATAACTTTTACGGCAAGAAAGCATGTTTTTTCGGCATCATATAAATTCATATTACACTTTCGGTACAACTTGTAGATAGCTAGTCCTTCTAAGTCAATTATGCTGTACAGATTTCTCAATAATAAAAGTGTTCCTGGTTTTTCCTCTTACAGAATGGCACTGCTAAAGTTACTGTTAGTTTTGGGTCTATCCTGGGCAATGTACGCACAGAAATGCAGACGTCCTGAACCAGTGCGTCCTTTTCAACTGAGAAGAGTAAGGTTTATTTTAAACTTATATTTTTTAATAATTTTACATTAATATTATTGCAGAGGATATACATTAATTCGTTCCCTATACTTGGAGTGCAGGTTTAAAGTTTCATGTGAATTAGTATATCTATGCGATTTTGAAATAAGTATAATTGTTATAACCTTAAAATTAAAATATTCAGAAAATTGAGTTGTAGAAGAAAATGTTTAAAAGAACGTAAATTGTAGGCTATTTTTAAAGTATTTAATCTGTTTTGTTATAGATACAGTAATTATTTGTGCATTTAAAGCAACTAATACAGTAAGAAAAAACCAGACAAGTAACCTGTAAATGAACAGTGTTCGTATTTCAATATTACTGTTTGCAATTCTAGTCCAATTTTATTAAAACATGGAATAGAAATTATTTTTATAACAGATTGTATCATTTTTTTACGAAAAAATCCACTTTCTTTTCAAAACGTTGGCTGTTCTAAATATTTGAAATAATCCCACATTTTTATCTTACAATTTAATTGAAAAATTATAAAAATTGCCGTTTTAAATATTTAAATCTTATTAAGAATTTTAAGTTCATCTTTTAATTCTTATTAAAAAAATATATGTAAAATATTTTTCAAAATGTTTACTATAAACAGTTAATCTTATAATATCATTTCTTACTGTTACCTTTTTTTGGAAATTTGCTTCTATTACATCAACGAGACAGTTACGTGCTGCGAATATAATTAGTACAATGAGTAAAAACTATTAATATTTTTGTATTCTGCTGAAGTTTGCAGGGCCGTGGAAGCATGCTGCTTTTGATATGCTGAACTTAATAGACTATAACAAATTTGAACACTCAAGATGCGGTACATTTTTCATTTATGTTGACAGTGGCTTAAGGGATGCTCAGGGAAGTTGGGATGTTGATCTGCTTCTTAGGTCAGTTATGAATTTTTATTTTCATTTTTTAAATACATGTAAGAAGTTTTTTAGTCGAGACAGTCTAGAAATAAATGTTAATTTTTAACATTTTATGTTTTTTTTTAAATATTTCCGTTGAAGGGAGTTTAAACCCCAGGCACTGCGATAAAACTAAGCCTCTTGGTTACTAGTTCAGCAGATTGGTGAGCTCAGGTAGATCCTGAAGTCCATCAACTAAAGTATCCTGGTGGGAGTCCTCAGGTTCCCTGAAGCCAAGCATCCTTTGCCTCCTGCTGGAAAGAATCTCTCAATCACAGATTACGTGATTATATGATCTACAGTTTACTCTTTTTTCCTGCACAAACTGCACAAGATTTCTCCAAAATACACTCTATCTTGTTCATTTACACCATAGACAACAGTGAACTATAGTTCCATCATGTCTGAGTTATCCAATATTTTCTTCTGGTGGAAATTCTTCACTGATATTCGGGATCCGGACCAACAATTTTGCCACAGCTCCAGTCAACACCACCTCCAACTATACGCCCTCTTCGTAGCTGAAAACCTTCTAGTCATTTCCTCTGGGCTCTGAATACTCTTATCAGATCTCCATCTCTTTGGTTTGAGAAAAACGTAAACTTGTATATTGAATACTCGTATGTTGCCTGCCTCCAGGTTACACTACCTTCAAGGTCCTTTTACTGATTTTGAGTTGTTTGATATCTCTCAATTCTTCTATTGCAGGTTGGGTTTTTCTACCACTTTGCTTATATATTTAAATTTTTGAAAAAGGTAAAAATAACTGTAAAAAAAGGTATAACGAAAACACTGGCTTTGAAATTATCGGGAGAAATTAAAAATTAACCTAATTCCTCAAAATTGTTTCGTAAGTGTAGAATCCATTTCTAACTATGCCAACCACAAATTAAATTGTTCGTTTTATGGGATTATATTGGTTTAGATGTAATGCTTTTTCCCGACTAAATTTTATTATTTCGAAATATAAAATTAAAGAACACTTAAAGTGACAAACATTATTTAAATTTTTCAATAATAGGCCTAACCTATTCCAAATATTGTTTTTAATTTATTTAAATATTTATATTTAATTTTATTTATAAAAGATTTAAATAATCAAAGATACTATAATCGCTTATTTAAAATATTTATATATATATATATATATATATATATATATATATATATATATATTATTTACAATCTAACCATTGATAATCTCAATGGTGCAAAATTATAAATTAAAAAAATACAGACAGACAATATACTTATGTCTACAAATATTATTTCATTTTATTTATCTATTTATTTCTTGAAATAATGAATTTAGATAAAGTCTGATTCGTATTTTATATTATTTTACATTAGCGGGATATCTGGTGTTTTGCAACAGTGAACTTTTTGATCTATTGGCATCAATTTGTAGAAAACAGAAAAAATACCAAAACTTAGATCGGAGAAATGGTGTAGCCGGTATGGATATAAAAATGAAACATTACACAAGCCTATATTTGGACGCCATTTTTCTTTAAAACGATGACAGGATTTATATCAGCTTATCGAAGATATTTAATTAATTATATGGTTCATAGGTGTTCGTTATCTGTAAGTTTGAAATATCTGTAAGCATTTATTGTGGCATTCGTTTTGATTGATTTTTAAGATTATAAAGATTTCTTTTTTTGTAAATTAGTTCTTGCAAGCTAGAGTCTAGTTTGTTGTACGTTTCCTACGTTATTTATGTTTACTGCTTTTTCAGTGATGAATACTTGACTGACTTAGGGGGAACGTTCACAATGCCGGACTCTAAAATGGGCTACATGAAATTGTACTGTAAGTAGTGTTTGTTAAATTAAATTAAAAAGATACATTTGAAATATAAATATATTTTTTAGATTAAAGAACGCAAGATAAGCTTAAAAGGTAGCCCATATTTATATTTTTAGTTTTGCAGAATCGTTTTTTAGGCAGACTTGATTATAATATGCTGATTAAAATTTAAAGGGAAGCTGTGTGATTATAATTTACAATTAAATGTTAAGCCATAAATGTTTGCAATTTGGTTGTATTTACCAAAGATTATACGTCGTATACACCATGTTTTTTTTAAAACAAAGATTAGTTTGTTCATATAGGTCTAATTTAAATCTCATTTTCAAAAATCTTGTTCAAAAAGGATTTACTTCTGTGAAAAAATTCTATACGTACAACCAAGACGTAACTGTGAAAAATGATCAAAATCAGTTGAACGATTGGCTTATAGACGAATGTACAAAAGAGTGGTGAAATAGGAATACTAAAAATGTTAACAATTATGATTTAGATAGATGTGAAAAACTCTTTAGATTTTAGTCCGGAAGTGGGGATTACGGGTATGACGTTTGTACAAGCGAATGGCAGTATAACTCAGAACATTATAACTTATCTAAATGTAGGTATTTATACTATTTTGAGTATAATGATCTGCCTTCCCTAGCTTCGTCAATTCAACTTTTATTGACGCGTTTCGAAGAACCTCCATCTTCAAAAACTATATCTATACTGGTCACCAATAATATGGCCCGTCCTCTTTATAATTTTCTATCTCCACCTAGTACCCCTCCTCTATTCAACACGTGTACATAAACCTGACGTGCTCGCTTCTGATTGGCTCTTCAAAATCATACGTTTTCGCTCGCTTCTGATTGGCACCTTTCAAACTTTCTCTTCAACGGTCGTCCCTCCTGTTAATTGCTACGTTTAAAAATTTTAAAAATTTCGAAAATTAACGGAGGGACGACCGTTGAAGAGAAAGTTTGAAAGGAGCCAATCAGAAGCGAGCAAAAACGTATGATTTTGAAGAGCCAATCAGAAGCGAGCACGTCAGGTTTAATGTACACGTGTTGAATAGAGGAGGGGTACGAGGTGGAGATAGAAAATTATAAATAGGACGGGCCATAGTATTGGTGACCAGTATAGATATAGTTTTTGAAGATGGAGGTTCTCCGAAACGCGTCAACGAAAGTAGAATTGACGAAGCTAGGGAGGGCAGATCATTATAATCAATATAATGACAATAATCCTAGCAGAAAAGAAGAAGAATATAAAAAGAATTTTAGGTATTTGTACTTCATTTTGCAGAAGGAAATAGTGGTTTGTGCCAATAGACTACCGTTCCGCAGGAGTTATGATTTAACAGTGCACAATGTGAGCTCTCTATTTTCGACTTTCATTTTTTCATACGTGTTCATAACAGAATCATATTTCAAAGTCTGTGAGCTTTGTTAAAATATTTTTAGTTTTCTTAGTTTTAAAATGAGAAAACGGATTTTTTTGTGTAATGAACATTTTAAACCTTATACTAAACGTAATGTTTTCTTTTTAATTTTGAATCAAATCGGACCAAAACTGCAAAGTTTATTGTTTTAAAAGTATAGTTAAATTTTTTAAACACGATCCCATCAAAATGTGTTCTATAGATTAAAATAAGTGGTCTTTTAAGTTTCTATTTACGTATTTCAAAACAAAAGCATCTCTAATGTGTTATTATTCAATGGAAATTCACTAAACAGATTGTATTATATGCGTATGCGTAACCATTAGGCTAAATTTACCTAAAATTATCATGAATATATTATTACGTTAAGCATTCTGATCGTTTCTTTTTATTGAAAATAAGAACGTGTTATTGAAACTACATATACGGAAACAGGTTCGAAAAACACCAAGAAACTCTCAAACGCAACTTTTCCATTTTAAGGCTTACAATAAAATAAAACCGACTTAAAACTGATAAATGGTATGTAAAAAAAAGCGTTATAGTGAGAGTATAGTACAATGTGTACCAAAACAGTTGATTGTAAAAAAAACGTTGTTGAAAGTAATATTTAAATTATTATTCAACGCGAGACTTAAATAATTATTGACCTAATCAGTTTTAAAAATAGAATAGGTAAGAAAATCTAGGCCAGTTTTAAGATGTGGATGTTATTAAATGAAAGACTCTGCTTTTAGTAAACCGTAATATATTTAGCCTAACTTAGGTGTGTAATATGAAATCCGGTTAAGGTAGGTTACATTTCCAAATAGTTCAATAAGGTATAATGATTGAATTCATTTAATAAATTAATAGGTTATAGTTTTAAATACGACAATAGAACAAATTAAGACCTATTGTATTAAACAATCTAAATATAACAAATTGTCTTATTAACAAGTCGTACAAGTATTAATTATAACTATAACGACTAGTTTAACAGAAGAGTAGGTGATATAACACTGTTCAACTTCTTGCTGTACAATATTGTATGTTATTCTTTTGTTTTTCCCATTCCCCCTGGTAATTAAATTATAAATTGTAAGTTCATGAAACATAAAATGGTTTGCAATTAGCATAGTATGAAGTATACAAGGGGTGTTCAGAAAGTAACGAGAATTTTTAAATTTCGCGTGCTTGGAGAGTCCGATTGTCAAACATTTTTTTTATTATGTTGGTATACATGACCTTGAAGTATGATTAAACTTTCAGCTGTTTTCATTGTTAACTTTGTCGGTGACAGCCACTAAGCACATCAACAACCGATGAAAACGTGGAAAAAGTGAAAGAAATGGTTATGAACAATCGCCGAATCACAATTAGAGAGGTCGCTGATGATGTTGGCATATCGATTGGATCATGTCATGATATTGTTTCCAATGTTTTGTGTATGAAACGCATGGCAGCAAAACTCGTTCCAAAATTGTTGAATTTTGAACAAAAACAGCGGAGAATGGAAGTTGCTCAGGAGTCACTAAATGAAGTCAACAACGATGCAGAATTACTGAATATAACAGGTGACGAAACTTGGGTTTACGGATATGACGTCGAAACTAAGGCTCAATCACCACAGTGGAGGAATTTTGGCTCGCCAAGACCGAAAAAGGCTCGGCAAGTACGGTCGAACGTGAAGGTTGTGCTCACTGATGAATTCCTGCCACCAGGTGAAACTGTCAATAAGGTTTATTACCTACAAGTTCAGCGCCGTTTGCGTGAAGCAATCCGAAAAGACGCCGGATCTGTGGAAAAACAATTCATGGCTTTTGCACCACGATAATGCACCAGCTCACACTTCAATGCTTGTTCGTGAATTTTTGGCCAAAAACAGTACTGTAACGATGTCCCAGCCTCCATATTCGCCAGACATGGCTCTGTGTGATTTTTTCCTATTTCCAAAAATAAAGAGAACCTTAAAGGGCCGTCGTTTTACAGCCGTAGAATGACATTAAAAGCTCATCGCTGAAAGAACTAAAGGCTATTTCAAAGATCGAGTTTGAGAAGTATTTCGAGAATTGGAAGAACCGCTGGCACTAGTGCATAATCTCCAATGGGGACTATTTTGAAGGCGACAACATCAATGTAGAAGAATAAATAAATATTTTGTTCAAAAAATTAAAATTCTCGTTATTTTCTGAATACACCTCGTTGAACTCCAAAATACTGTTCTTGAAACAATATACTTTAAAAGCCCTGTAGTAGAAGGGTTTCAATAAATCATCATTGTTTTTATTTGAATATTTTATCAAATAAAATGTGGACATTTATGTATTTAATTGCAGATGCGGATAAAAACTACACGTACGATTACACAGTAATCTGCACAGATTTTACGACATATCACGTGGCCTATTCCTGTATCCAAGTAACTCCACAGTACAGATCAGGTTAGAGCAGTGCAATAGATAATATAACATTTTGCATTAAAAATAATTAATTCAGAAAATAGAAATTTACTATATTTATACAAATGAAGGAATCGTTTAGCTCTAAACAACAATGATCGAACATCGTGGCTCTCTCACAGAACTCTGTTCAGTTTGATTCGTTCAGCAAACGTTTAACTGTTAAAATTCAAGCCTCCATAGTAAGCATAAAATGTATGCATGCGATGTCATAAGTCAACACTTACTGGTTAAAGGCAGGCTTGCCATAATTTACCGTCATAATTAACGTTGAAATATTCATAAACTAGAAATTAAAGTTTCAAATTCCATTGGAAATACGAAAAGGAATTCGACTGCGGTCAGGGTTTACTTCCATATTTTAATTTTTTTTTGAAAATGTATTTTGCTAACTAATGCAGATTTTATACAAACTTGGTATAAAAATTTATTTCTATTTTGGCATAGAAAATTTTGATTTTCATTATAAATTGTTCAAAGTTTCCAAAATGGCCTTTATTTTTTTGTTTTTAAAGTACGTTTTATATTATACGTTAAGAAAAACAAATAACAATCATAGTTCAAATCTTCATTAGTTAGTAAAAATAAAAAGGTAAATTTGACGTGTTTTTAATTCTTCTCCGAATTTAACGCCGATCACGATAGGCCTAATGAATTCACATTTTCAGAAAAATGCATAATATAAAAATATATTAATACTTTGTATATTTCCATAACGTTTTTTGAATCTTGCCAACCAAGTTTTCACTCGTTAGAGCATTGTCAAAGCGATTTAACGGACTAACAGTGTTTGTTAAGTGACATTGACTATGTTCTAACGAATGAAACCACGGTTGGAAAGACTCAAATAAAATTTGTGGAAATATAAAAACGTGTTATTTTATTAGTATAATTGATTTACAAAAAGTATCAACGGGCTTTAATATAAATAAATATGTGTATTGTTGGAAATTTGCTTTCATCACAGTCGCCATTATATTGTTTGATGAAACTACCGTTTAAGCGATAGAGGAGTATAAACGTAAAACATAAAAGTGCATATAGAAACATCGATAGTAGGGCCTACATCCATCGTGAGAAAATCGACCTATATGCTTATAACAAAAAAATCAAAATATTTCTTATTTTCAATGTTATGTAAATTTGTAATTTATTAAGTTTCCTTTCTTTAGCTACAAGCTACTATTGAATTAATTAATAATTTCATTAGTATATATCAAGAAGTGAAAAAAATAGTAGTTTAATATTGAGCTGATACTTCTCCCCAATTTGTTTTTTCTTTAAAATATGATTTATCATAATATCGATTTATTTTTATCAAATTTTTATTAACTGAAACAAACTGTGTCTTTTGTTACTATAAGAAAAAGGAGAATGTGTAAAGTTTGGCACTTACTAGGTACAGAAAATGTAATAGTCTTAAAAATAAAACTATAAAACAAAATTAGCAACAAGCTAACCTATAACGAATCTCTGAAAGTGTCTGTACAGTCATTTCAATACTTGCTCTATTAAATAACCTCACAGCTGTTCCAAGAAATCAGCTGATTGGTAAGCAAGAAATGCTAACATTATTTATTCTTACAGCAATATAACTCTAGTTTCTAGTTCAGTAATGTTTTGTTTAATTCAGGTTAAACTAGGTAAGTTATTTATTTTTTTCAGAAAAACTCTTAGTGTTTGTCAGAGATTTGGAATTCACCGATGCAGTAATGACCAGCCCGAAAGTAAAAGAATGCGTTGGACGGTTAACAACGAAGCCTTTAACAGAGATACGTAAAACACCGTACTACAACTGCACTCACGGTGACTTGTCGAGGATTTAAAAGTATTTCAGGAATTGCATAATTGATTGCATACTGAAATCATGGAAAATGTAACATTGTAACAAAAGTATGAAATAAACTGATTCATTTATCAAACGTAAAATATAAGAAGATGTATATTTTTAGCAAAATTTCATTGGAAAAGTGAGCTATTAGAGGCCATTATGGTATGACCCAAACCTGAGACCTTGAAATAAACATCGATCCCTACTCCTAATGTTTGAATGTTTGTTAAAATCGCAGTTATTGGCCTATTTGATTCGAACCTAAGCACAAAAAATTAATTTTGTGAATACCTTAAACAAGATCATTGGCCAGGAAAATCCTTTAAACAGTTTCAAAATGGCTGACTTTTAAAATATTTAAGAATTCAAACGTTCTTGTCTAATTTTTTTAAATTCTGATTTCACCATAATTATCAAAGTTAAAATCCGTATAAACTAACATTGTGAATTTTCAAAATTTGTTAAATTAAAACTTTTTGCAGTGGTCAAAGTTTATTTTCATATTTTCATTGTAATTTGAATGTTTGAAATAGTAGTGTATACAGATTTTAATAGTCGTTATGATGGTGAAATCATAATTTCAAAAAAGTAAGATTAAGGCAATTTACTTTTGGAAATTCGCTTCTATCACATCTGTGAAACAGTTTCGTGCTGCGTTTATTATCTTTTGTGTGTAGCCCAGTGTTTTGAATTATACTTTAAATAAAACTGTATTAATTGTTTTTATATTCTTCTTCTTTTCTGCTAAGATTATTGTCACTATGTTCAGTAATCATTCAAATACGGCAAAAATGATTCAAATTATGCGTCACATTTAATAAAAGAGAGAAATAGAAAACTCAATGAAGCTACTACATATGGCAGAAAAAGGAAGACGTATGAACATTTTAGAGAACTTGGAAATTCTTAAATCTAAATTAAAGGGAGAAAACATAATAACTGAACAGATATCGTTGCAAGCAGATATTAGGTTTAAAAATCTAAAAATTTTCAAACATTAACAGGAGGGACGACCGTTGAAGAAAAAGTTTGAAAGGAGCCAATCAGAAGCGAGAGAAAACGTATGATTTTCAAGAACCAATCAGAAGCGAGAACGTCAGGTTTAATGTAAACGTGTTGAATAGAGGAGGGGTACGAGGTGGAGATAGAAAATTATAAATAGGACGGGTCATAATATTGGTGACCAGTATAGATATAATTTTTGAAGATGGAGGTTCTCCGAAACGCGTCAACGAAAGTAGACTTGACAAAGCTAGGGAAGGCAGATCATTATACTGAACATAGTGAAAACTTTATTAGATTGATAGGATACTTTTCAGGCTTTGATTTTCCATGATGTGACATAAGTTTAACTCTCTCTCTCTCTCTCTCTCTCTCTCTCTCTCTCTCTCTCTCTCTCTCTCTCTCTCTTCCTCTTCCTCCTTCTATTCCTTTTTCTTTTACCATCAAATTTCTATTCATGCCTAAAACATATACCACCGTAACCCCGTCCATCTACCCTTACAATATTCTACTTACTACTCCTTTAACCCAAAATCAATACTAATACTCCCCTCTGTATAGAGAAACCACTGGCTTTCGCCCTCTCACTCTCTTCCTCTCTCACCTCTACTTATACCTTTCTCTGCCTTCTTTGCACTTAAATGGCAGCAAAAACGTCATCCACAAGCTACGGTAACGTCTGATTGTATGTAGTTAATAAGATTATGTTATCAGTACATTTTCATTGAACTGATAGTTCAAAATTAGTTCACAAATGTAGTATCATTTCTTTTTGAAATATTTTTTGGGAAAAAACTGTATTTCTTTAAATTAAAAATAAGTACTGCTTGACTTGATAAATCGTATAATGTTTGCTACAAGCATTTTTTCATATTTGCACAAAAAATAATCTTGTTTGTTTTACAACGCTGACTGAAAAATTCCCAAAGTATACGGTTTTTTATGATCAACAAACTCACTTTTTTTTAGCACAGAATAACAAATGTCTTTGCTTTGAAGAATAACATAAATATTTTACGACAGGTTTTCTACATATAACTAACTTTGTAATCGTTTTTTACTACGGTATTTTTAAACAATAAAAATCACAGTTCTATAATTTTAAAGTTGACTTAAAATTTTTGTTTCAATATAAAATACAGGAAATTTTATGTTTTGGAGGTACGTTTTTGTTATTAAAAGCAAGTTGTAGCTGTAGGTAGAACATAATATGTTTTTGGTAAACTAACAGTCAGATTGGAGAGCTAAATTTTTGACGATTGATCGACCCTATTGACTTCAATAGCACGTGGAATTCTCTGTTCTAAATTAAATTAGACATTTTGAATTCTCTCTATTTTTAATCAAATAAGTGTATGAAACGTTAAAGTAGCCTAAATTGTATTAACTATTATATAAAACAAATAATAAAAAAGTAAACTGCAGTTTCATACTTTTACGTTTCTCCAGTCACCTGATCGGCAAATGACCTTGGCACTTACATTGCGAAATCCTTGCTGCGTGATCAATGGCACAATCACAAATTTTTATTAATATAGACAAAAATTATTTCAAAAAAATTGTGTGCACTTATCTACTTTAGAAGAGAAAAGATAATTTAGAGTGTAACTGAACGGACACAAATTCCAAACATACAGTATACAATTTGTTTTTGTATCAATACAATTATGCATAAAAATTAAAACAGTGTTTTTTCCGTATTCATAATTATTAAAAATCGATCACCATAATTATATTAAGTAAAAGTCGTTCATTTTATATATTATAGCGTACACATTGCCTATTCGTTTTATTGTAATCAATTTTATTTAGCAATCCCTACTTAAAGCCGATTCTCAACATACTTTGAAAATAAGCTGATTTTCAGTAAAACCTATATAATTAACATTGGTAAATGATGTTTTTACGTGGTTGTGAAGGTTAGATCCCCCCACCCAAGGACACTTTAAAAGTACGATACTGACCGTTTGAACAAGTATTGAAAGTACTAAATGAAAATCAGGTTTAAAATCTGCAATATTTGCAAGATCATATTAACAAAATTTTTAACAAAAAACTTTTTTCTAAGCATATTTTAATGACGATTTCAGTTAAGATTCTTACTTTTACTAAAGTGGAATACATTAGTATTGCCATAGTATATATATATATATATATATATATATATATATATATATATATATATATATATATATATTAATATTACATCTACATATCTGTATATATATATACAATAAGGACAAGTTAATACTAAAGTCAAAATTTATGCTATTTGATTTTCGAACGGTTTGTTTACGTGGTGTTAATCAATTCGCAATTCTATCACGTCTGCGTGACATTTACGTGCCTTGATTGTTAGCGTCCTATTCCTTTATTACTGCGAATTCCTTTCATTTCAATTTTCGTTCGCTTGTTTTTTTAACTTTTTGTGGTGAATTTTATACATGTAGCAGCCTACTTCTTTGTCGTGAGGCTAAATTGAATAGTTCGTTTTGTATTATTTATGTCTATTACAAAACATACTAAGACAATGTTATGTTTTAAACAATAATGAATTAATAAGTCATTGTATAGGCAATATTTCTCTACAAATCGCTCGAAAACCTACAATGTTTCAACTGTTTTATTAGTTGCAAGTAAAAATAGATTGGGAATCTACCGATAAAAGAACAAGAAAACTGACCATTTTCAAAAAAAAACCATTTTTCGATTTACGGTTGAATAAGTATGACTTATTTACATTTCATACAATAATTTGGGTTATTGTACGAACACAGTTTGAGCAGATTCTGATAAAATGATTTTCTCATTTTTCAAGGTTTTTTCGAAAGTTCTTGGACCGGTGTTTATGATATTTATCTGCCTAAAGTATGTTTTGTTTTGTACCAATCCACTACATTTAAACCAAACTTTGTTCAAATTCCTTAGAGCCGATTTCAATTAAGAATTTCTATGTTCAACAATGAAGTGTTTTAACAAAATCGTTCAGTATGTTTTAACTGTCAAATCTGACAAAAAAAAAATACTTTTTTGTATCATGTAACATATTTATCAAAACATTATGATCGTTTATTTTTCACAGTCACCATACTTTCTCTTCACTTTGTAGGACCAATACATTGAGACCAGTTACAAATAATTAGAGTCTAGAAAACGTAAAATATTGCTAGGTAAACATTTAAAAGTGTTGTAAATATGTTCCCATGTTTGTCAAGCATTCCGGTTGACTTTCACTGTGACTATCTAGAACGTGTAACCTGTGAGAGCTGAACACACGCTGTTATCTTGCAATTATCGTGATTGCAACATTTCTCGAATTGCAAAACCTTTGTAACCACAGTTTCTTTTACAGTCGTACACAAATATAATCTGTACATTTGTTTTTTCAACGCTTAATGATATGTGTCTAAAGTAAACAGCTTTTTATGATAGACAAACTCATTTTTTGGCCTAGAAATTATTATCAATTAATATTTAAACACGTACTCGTGTAATGACAAGTTATTCTTAAAATTTAATTACAAATAAAAAACAGTGCAGTAGATATCGTAGCAACTACAGGTGAGTACACTGTAAAAGTAGTCAGTAATTCCTATTGCATAAACGTTCCCATATTTACTTTATCTAATCACACAGTCACAAAAAAATAGTAATGTCTCTGATATTGCATCAGTTTTTCTTTTGTACAACGATAAAATCAATTGTTATTTTAAAAACCATAAATAAAAGTATATTAAAATCTAAAGAGATTATTGTTCGTGATTTAAAAAAATCTAGATTTAAGTAAGTTCAAAATTAGGATAAAAACTTAAATACTCAGCAAAAACCGAGTACTGATGCAAATTAATTCTAAAACGTCCTGTTACAGAAAGATGCTGTTAAAATTTCTGATGCTTCTGGGCCTATTATGTGCGGTATACGCACATAAATGCAAAGAACCAGTACCGGTCGTTCCTTTTCAACTGAGAAAAGTAAGGTATTCAAAACATCAATCAATTTATGACAATATACTTCGATATTACAATAACTAATTTATTACGCGTATTATTATTATTTGCGTATAGACCCTGTTGGATCACGCAAAGCACTCTGACTCATGTCTTGTTCCTTCTATTCCTCCACACCTCCCTCATCCTGTCCCCACGGATCCTCTTCCGCTCCTCCGTCCATTTTACCCCTGCTCTCTTTGGAATTTCATTCTCTGGGACCTTCCAACCGAGCATTTTTCTCCTGTATGCGTTCCTGTCTTCAACGTCTGTTGAGTCTATTTCTGCGTCATGTAGGTCTATTCTGACTATATAGATTACATTTTTAAACAAATGTAAGTTAAATTTATAAGTTAAATTTAAACAAATTTATAAGTAAACAAATAACTAAAGATAAAAAAATGAAATAAATGAAATAATTTTAATAATCTATGAGACAATTTAGAGTTTATAGTTATCTACATTTATTTATATTTAGCAAAATTTGAATTGAAGCAATGAGGGACTTACGAAACTATCGAGTATTATTAAAAATTTTGAGGAAGTCATTCAAAATATGTGAGGGTATTTAAAAATTCCATCTTGTGTTAGAACGAACGATTTAACTATTACTGGAGCTGGCGTTTCCTTGTCGCATTCCGTCAATCCTCACTAAGACAGATAGAAAAAAAGGGAAGTCTACTATCAATTTTTTTTTTTTTTTTTTTTTTTTAACGTCCGACTATTGTGCACACTTGGGCTAATGCAGACGATGGACATATCATCATTTATAGCGTATGAAAATGCCAAGCCCAGACCGGGAATCGAACCCGGGTCCTCGGGGTGAAAGCCTAGTACGCTATCCACTAGGCCACTTAGGCGGCTTAAGTCTACTATCAATTATTGACACTAAGAACTAGTGTCAATAATTGATAGTAGACTTAAGCCGCCTAAGTGAATTGTATGGGTGTTGGAGCTGAAGTCCAACAGGGCTTCCCAAGTTGCTGTGGTACCAACATTGGTTTTTTGGCCCTATGTCCACCTTAAAGGTTTTTTTCCGTTAAGGTTATTATCGCCGATCCACCTTAAAGGACTAGTCGGCCTTTAAAATTATTCAGAATTTTCTTGTCCACCTTAAAGGCCTAGTCGGACAAGGAAATTGTAACATGTGTATGTGTGTGTGTGTGTGTGTGTGTGTGTGTGTGTGTGTTGTTTGTTTTACAGAAGCAAAAGTGTTATAACTAAAAATTCTTTATTTAGACGAGAAAAGCTAATAGGTTGGACTGTAATACGTTACTTGCGAATTATTTATTAATTACTGTAATTATTACAGTAATTACTGTAATTTATTTGCGAAAATTATAAATGGAAAACAATCTTAGAAACAAGTCAAGCAAATACACACTAGAAATAAACACGGAACAACAGAAACAAAATTGCGTCATTCAAATTAATTGTGGCATTTAAAATAATGGGGAAGGTGATTTCCAAAAGTAGTAAAAAGGAGGAATATAAGTTTAAACAGGAACAATAATCGATAGTTTAGATGAACTTCCGTAGACATGAAGTCCAATATCATAAACTGTCGGTAGAAATCAAAAAATGTGGAAGAAACTGTGTGTAAAGTGATCAACAAGAAAATATAATATTTTGAAGAAGACTCGGTGTTTTATATTAAAAATTACAAACAATTTTTTTCAATCATGAATATTTCTTGAAATATCTTGGACATTCGCGAATCTTCAAAAAACGACTTTGTGGAAAAATTACCGCTTCGTCTTTTAACAAACACATTTTGAAACATATTAGAATACCGGTAAGTGCAGCTTTTTTCCAATTTTATCTTGTCAGCAGTAGTTAATATCCCTAATTGTTTTCCTTGGCTTGATAACTCGTTATGGAAAATGAAAAACTTAATCGTTATAAGTAATGTTATTACTTATAACATAGCACATTATTCGTTTTGGTTTTCTTTTGCCCAATATTTGACTTCAACACCAAAGAAAATGATTTAGAAAATTACACGCATTACTGAAAGGTTTTGAGACTTCAAAAAAGTGCACTTTGCTGTATCAAAAAATAATTTAACAATATTTTGGGTAACTTGATAGGAATTATTAAGATTTTGCGTTTTCGTAACACAGTTTTTAAAGTATTTCCTTCGTACTTTCTATGTATTTTTTTTTAATTATATATAAAATTTAAAATCCAAGTATTTCTGGTCACGTGCTGTATACACAAGGCATCACCTACAATCGTATTGCACAAACTGAGGTGCGCACACGTGCGATGAAATTTTACCGTAATTGTTTACGTGACCTAGTGATCTTTGTTTTTAAAATTAGATTTAATATAAACAAATGAACTTAATTATTTTGCGATGCAAAAAACTACCGTTGATTTTTTTTATTTACTTCTTTATATTCCTACTATCAAAAGCCGTCTATTTAATGGAAAGCTCTTATCTTTACTTTTTATATCCCCAGAATCTTGTACAAATTGTTCTTTAAAACAGAAAATTTTGTTAAACAAATAGGCTAGAAAAAAATGTTTTAAAAACAAATTAAACGATTTTATACAGCATAACATAAAAATCATATGACAAAATACAAAAACACTTAAACAAAAATATAGAATAAATCCAAAACTTTTTTGCGGAAGTTACGAGTATATACAAACATATTTTTTTACAGAATATATAGCAAGTTGAAAATTTAGGCAAACGAAAAATTTAACTGTAATTTAGCAATTGTTAATGGACATTATTCGGGCTCAAAATGTAAACGGAAAAATTTTAAATTGACCAAATACTAATCCAGTACATCACAACACTATACATGATATTGAATCTGTGAACGAGAGTGCAAATTTAGCTTTATAGCTAAATTGCAAAGAAAGGTATAGAGCAAGGTCCTGGCGCTCCGATAAAAAGCCAAATTCAGAAAACAAAATAGCGTAGGGTCGATTCGCTGACGTAATAAAAGCGAAATTTTAAAAAGCAACAAAATTAATATCGCATAAAAAACATAAAAGTGAGAGTATTTAGTATTTAAAAATTATATAACAATTATACATTTTTCTAAAAATCACAATACAATTTTTAATTTTCAGTTTACATTGTGTATATAAATACAAATATAGAAAATGAGCAAAACGGTTGATACGAATTCTGGCCAATGGTAGAACTATGATCGCCTACTGGAAATTGTTAATGCTAATTAATACAGTTTTGTTGCAAAATTACACAGTAAAAATTTAAAAAAACAATTTTATGTTTTTATAACCTCGTTAAAAAATAAAGAATATACATTTTAATTGATCTCGAAGTCGTTAAACTCAAAATAGAAAACATTATTTTATGTATGAATAGCATTCTACATTATGCAAACTATTAATATTTCTGTAACAAGTATTTTTATTCAATCAGTTTATTCATTGTTTTAATATTTTAAGTTTTCAGGACCTTGGTTACACGGGGCATTCGATACGCTGAACGAAATAGAAAATCTCAAATTCCAAAATTCCAGATGTGGTACTTTCTTTATTTACGTTGACAAAGGCCTCAAGGAGTCGGAAGGCACATGGGATGTTGATCTGATGCTTACGTAAGATAATTTTATAAATTTTCAATTCTAAATAATTGTTAGACATATTTCGGATAAGACCGTTTTTTGTCTAAAAATAATTATGTTCACAACATAATGGACCGTTTTTTGATGATACACTCTCCCGCATATCGTTACTCGCAATCAAAGTAAAGTCCGTAAACAACACACTTGCGTAAACACAGAAGTCACTCGACCACTTTCGCTAACACTCCTATCTACTCCGACAATACTTACTTCATGGCTTTTAACATCTTAACCCTACAATACTCCTGCTATAAATTGCTTTGTAGTACACTTAAATCTCAGTTTTTTTTCCCATTTCCGTTCAGACAAGTTTTGCCAGCGCACTATTTTGGATCTCCCGTACTTCAACTTTACTTTGATAGGTGCATTTTTCCGCTGTTTCACAAAAGTTTATTCATGAACTTATGCTTCATTGTCATTAATCCCGGTATAAGTACAGGTTCTTATTCCCTTGAATTTTCACAAACAAATATTTACTTATTCTACATAATTTAAGTGTCAATTTACATGTGGATGTGAAGTATGTGTGTGTGCGTGCGTACGCGCGTTATAACGATTTTATATTAACCAATATTCAATTATACATACAACTAATTTCACAGTTTCAAAACCACTTTATAACTACCTAATTAGGTTTCCGCCTAAACAAATTTTCAAATAGTAACTTACTTTATAGGAGGAGGATACTTTATAAAGTTTCAATTCATAATGAAAGAACAGTACAGTAACACCCGTTATTAAAGCAGCTTACAGACTGCAGAGTGGTGGTGGCAGGCCCTCTATGTGTTTTTTGTTTATGTGTGTGTGCGTGCGTACGCGCGTTATAACGATTTTATATTAACCAATATTCAATTATACATACAACTAATTTCACAGTTTCAAAACCACGTTGTAATTACCTAATTAGGTTCGCCTAAACAAATTTTCAAATAGTAACTTACTTTATAGGAGGAGGATACTTTATAAAGTTTCAATTCATAAAGAAAGAACAGTACAGTAACACCCGTTATTAAAGCAGCTTACAGAATGCAGAGTGGTGGTGGCAGGCCCTCTATTTCTGGGCATGCTAGAATCACAGACAAGAATTTTGACCCAATCTTGTTGATGGGGACTGATCAGATGGTAAAACGGCACATAGTATCTAGACCCTTTGATGTCAACTTGGCCTTTGAGGGGAGAGATCGGGTGTTGGAAAAACCTGGAGACATAGTATGGTATACAGATGGCTCCAAGACAGTCAGGCACTGGTGCTGCGGTGTACGGTCTAAGACCGCGGTTAAAGAAAGTAATTACTCAGGGACAGCATATAACAATATTCCAGGTTGAAGTGTTGGCCATTAATGTCTGTGTTCGGGAGAACTTGGATCTGGGCTTCATGAAGGCACGTATTCATAATCATACCGATAGTCAGGAAGCAATAAAAGCACTTTCGGGTCCTATAATACAGTCCAAGCTGGTCTCGGAGTGTTGGAAGAACCTTGACGCTCTGTCCCAGGGTAACCGGGTAACTCTTCCCTGGGTTCTGGAGCATAGGGGAGTTGAGTGTAATGAGGAAGCAGACCGACTGGCTGGACTTGGATCTGCATCTGAGTTTAGCTTTAGAAATTTCTCTATCGTTGGCCAGGTCCACTATTAATGGGTGGATTACGAGACAACATCAGGTAATATGGGACAACCTTCATGGGCATTCCCATAGTAAACGTCTCTTAAGCAAAGTTCCTTTTGGAGGAATCAAAGTGCAAACAGATGTCCTGGGCAGAGCACAACTCAGGAGGCACTGTGGTCTGAGGGTGCACATGAACAGGATAGGTGTATGCCACGGAGAAACCGTGTGTAGATTGTGCAGAAGGAGGAGGAAACTGCAGGTCATATAATTTATGATTGTGAGGCTCTTGCTAATAGGAGGCTAGGGGTTTTTGGTTTCCAAAACCCTAGGGATCTTCAGCAGAGTGAGCTAGTCAGTGAATTGCTGGAACTTATTAGGGGTACCAATCTGTTCAACTAGGTATTTTAAGAGGTTAAGTTGCACAATAGATCAATCTATCGCAGTGCCTCGGGTTGAATTATCCCTTCCTCTAGTATATAATCTTAATCTTAATCTTAACATCCGTTATTTGCAGGTATTACATTCTTAAAATATCCCGTTGATAAGAAAACTTGAGAGAATATAAATACACTTTCCTTCTCAGTACTCGTGTCTTTGTAACAGTGATTTAACGCACACAAAAACACCAATACAGTACACAATTAAAATATCCGTACAAAACAAAATATTTATACTGGTACAGGAAGCTCACTAAATAGGAGAAAAAACTGTTATTGAACTTTGTTTCCCCATCTGGTAATTTTTTTTTATAACTCCACAATAAGCATTGAATGCACCTTTTAAACTGCACTTTTCATTACATTGAAGGATCTGATTCGATGAAGCGAATATTCAATTTTTCAGTTTAACAAAAAAATTAAAATTTTATGATTTCACTGATGAATTTTTCTTAACAGTTTTCACTTTTACTTTGTCTTTCGATATCATTAGTTCTTCATTAGGAAGAATTGACGATCTAATTCTACCTCTATTAGTACCGACGATCATTTGATAAAACCATTTCATCTGCGTCAGTTTTGTTTACGGTATCAAAAACCTTCTCTGTCTACATTTCGTGTATGTTTACAATGCTTGTTGTCATAGTACCCACATGCGTAGTCTGCCGTCAGTTACAACATAGGCCATGTACGTGTGTGTGTGTGTGCGCGCGCGCGCGTGCGCTCGCGTTTGATATTAACCAGTTTTTAATTTTAGGCATTACACTAATTTCACAGTTCCAAAAACTCATTATAATTGCATGATTAGTTTTTTGGCAAAAAACAACTAAACATTAGCTTTACCAGTTGACGAAAAGGATACGTATTTTATTCGACCAATCAAGAATACCACCTTTCATGGAGGGGGGATTTTTTTGCGTAACTTCCATGCCATTTGCTAACCCTTGTTAGACCAATGAGGACAAGGAATCGGTGTTAACGGAAAGGATAAAGCTAACGGCAGTAACTCCAAATCTCAAACTGACGACCTTGAAATGAGCAGTTCCGAGACGCAACAGACTGAACGATGCCTTAGCCACATTCGCCAAATAGTCCAATTTGGGGTGGGGGAACTACAGCCACAATTTAGACCAGGCTTTTTAGTTCTTACTGTGGCATCCTTTATTCTCAAAATAATGTACAGACACAATTTAAGAAACAAAAATTTATGACAGGATTTTCATAAATGTAGAATTAGTTGAAACATCAGTTAAAACAATATGCTCTAAACGTTTGCTCTAGTTCCTTATCAACGAGTCTACATAGGGCCTACACGACTTGCATAATTACTGTTACAAATTCACCGCATATATTTCAACAATGTTGTTCATAAGCAATAAATCTGAAACAAATATGTACCTTGTCAACAACAGTGTGTTAATATCATATCTCCAATCGTATTCTTTTATTGTCTTCTAAAAAAATACATCTTTACTTTGTCCTTTCATCTGTTTTTATGACCTTTGATAGAGAATTTTAGCAATTTACGTTTTGCACATTATGCAGAATTAGTACAAATGTAATTGTAGAAAACATTGCACGATAATTTAACAGTGATTTTTAATAAAAGGTGTTATATTACCCTTACCGTAATTGTTCGAAAACGCAAGTGTTTATTTTTCATTCTTTTTGTATTTACTTCGATAATTTCTTTTTTTTTTATTAAGATGTTTAAAAAATTTATTTCAACCCTTATGCACTATCGGGTGCACCCTTAATTTCACTATTGAAAAGCACTTTTTTGGTAAAATTATTGACAAATATCAGATATTTTTTTTAACTGTTGTAAAGAATTTGATTAAATTTTGCACACATTTTGCTCATAAATATAGAAAAAATTCTGAAAATTGAGTTTCAGGAGGTAACAGGAAAAACTGAAAAACTTTTCACTTCGCAAATTTGGTTCATCATATTTTTCTGGCATATCTGTTAGAAGATTTATAACTGAATTCAGCGTAGCAAATTTGGAACAAAAGAAATTTTTAGCGCACGATTGAATCGAAAAAATCGTAAATTAACCCCCTTACCGCTGTTGCGTTTGATTTATTTTTTTTAAATTTACATATGAACCCTAAGTTCTATTTCAAATTTAAATAGGACACTGTTTTGAGAAGTTTCACATTTAATCAAAATTGAAGGAAAATCTATTGTATCTGTTTTGTGACACTAATCCGGTGTTCTTACAGATATTAACCGGACAAAAAATTTAATTTGACAAAATATATGTAATGTTTTGTCTAACCTAACCTAACCTAGCCAAACATTTAATAATTTTATATTTCTTTTTAATTTCCAGCGATTACCTTAAAAGTGACTTGGGTGGAACATACACGATGCCAGATCCAAACGTTGGTTTTATTAGACTGTACTGTAAGTTGTCTTATATTGATATTAATTTTGAAAAAAATCATTAATTTTTTAATCAGCTGTCACGACTCTGTAGACTGATATAACCTTCACAACATGTTTTAAGAACTCTTATCTTACTACAAATAATAAAAAATAAAAATAAATACAGTATATTTTTATCGTTTAAAATGGTATTCCACAACACCTAAGAATGCTTTTAGAATTTTCGATATTCGATCTTGTGGTAATAAGTTTTAAAATATCCTGTATTTTAAAACGGTTAAATGCATTTTAAATGATTTCTAGGGTACTTCCATTTCATTGAGTATCAATTTAAAAGACAATTCGGCATAAATCTTCTTGAGCTTTAAGTTTATTACTGAAACTATGTTACACTCTGTATAACATAATGTATATTAACTTAGTTTGATACATTAACTTAGTTTTTAAATTTTTTTAATCAGAATTATTATGAATTTTTTATGTCTCCACGGTTTTTTGCAAAAACTCGAATTGAATTTGAAAAATTAAATAGATTTGTTTTTGCCTATTTACAGATATTTTTAGCGACATAATTGAATACGAGAACGTTTATGTGATGTTTTTGCGTTTGTTTTACAGATGCACCTAAAAACTACACATACCAATACACCGTTATGTGCACCGATTACACGACGTATCACATTGGCTATTCCTGTTCCCAGGTGACCCCGCACTTCACATCAGGTGAACATACCTATATTAAACTAATACGCTTACAATAGTTACAAAAATATGATCATATTTACAACCGATTTGACTTTTATTATAATAAAGTGGTAAACCAACTACTCTCTCTCTCTCTCTCTCTCTCTCTCTCTCTCTCTCTCTTTCTCTCTCTCTCTCTCTCTCTCTCTCTCTCTCTCTCTCTCTCTCTCTCTCTCTCACACACGCATGAGCGCATGCATGCATGTATGCACCTGTTTTGCTCTGACGTAATATAACTAAATTAAAAACAAGTATGTCTTCTTCTCTCAGTCTTTTTTTTATTTCATCGTCATAAACAGCATTGACGTATCTATTATTATATTTTCAAATTGTATTGAAAATTCAAAAATTAACCCTGACCGCTGTAAATGAAACTTCAAATTTCAACGGAAATGTTAGTTTATACATTTTAACCCTGTTTACAATGGCAAAAATATATTTTCAAAAATTTCTATGAAAAAACTTACGATTTAAAAAAATTGTAAAACTAGCAACATAGTAAAAATTTTGAAACTATTATCAAACTTTCACGGGTAAAAATGTATTCAAGTTAATACAAAAATCGTTTTTCTTTGCTTCATTTTAATAAAATTGTTTTGAAATTGCGAACTTCAAATGCTAAAACACACCTACTTACTTACATCTCGCTGAATCGGCGATATATCGGCATTTACTTCAAGAGTTCAAGTCTGCTTCTCATCTTTTTTAGTGGAAAATCTCTATTAACACATTATGTTTTTTAAAACATTGAGTTTTAGTATAATAATTCTTTCAGGTCTAATGATTCGTTACGGTATGAAAAAATAAATATTCTATCTGAATTTTCTTTAAAAACTCTAAAAATAAATTATTAAAAATTCTTAAATGTAACATAATAACTGAACATATATCGTCGCAAGCAGATTTTACGTTTAAAAATCTAAAAATTTTCAAAAATTAACAGGAGGGACGACCATTGAAGAGAAAGTTTGAAAGGAGCCAATCAGAAGAGAGCGAAAACGTATGATTTTGAAGAGCCAATTAGAAACGGGTACGCCAGGTAATACACACGTGTTGAATAGAGGAGGGGTACGAGGTGGAGGTAGTATAAATAAGACGGGCCATAATATTGGTGACCAGTATAGATATAGTTTTTGAAGATGGAGGTTATCCGAAACGCATCAAAAAAAGTAGAATTGACGAAGCTAGGGAAGGCAGATCATTATACTCAGCATAGTAAGGTATTTTGTTTATGATTACGGCGATTCAAAAAACTATCTATTCTCATTTTTTCTCACACTTCTATAAGAATCTGGTTTCATCGATGTAGTCAATGAAAAAAATTTGCAGGAAATGGTCTTTTAAATTTAATTAAAAATTATAAAATAAAGCCAAAGGAGGTATGGTTACCGATTCGAATTTTCAATAAAATATTTATAGGCCCTACTGAAAATCTAAGAAAATAAACTGAGTATAAATAAACGAATTTTGAAATAATTGTGTGACTTAAGTTTGATATGAATTTTTTATGAATATTTGTCAAGCACTGAAATCATTTTGATTGTTCGAGAAAAAAATTAACTCATTATTTGTAAAAAAAACTAATTACCTGTAACGATTATGACCAAATTTTATTCAAGGCAGTGTATTTTTTAAATTTTTTTCTTTAGTGATTATGAATTTTTTATGTCTCCATGGTTTTTTGCAAAAACTCGAATTGAATTTGAAAAATTAAATAGATTTGTTTTTGCCTATTTACAGATATTTTTAGCGACATAATTGAATCAGAACGTTTATGTGATGTTTTTGCGTTTGTTTTACAGATGCACCTAAAAACTACACATACCAATACACCGTTATGTGCACCGATTACACGACGTATCACATTGGCTATTCCTGTTCCCAGGTGACCCCGCACTTCACATCAGGTGAACATACCTATATTAAACTAATACGCTTACAATAGTTACAAAAATATGATCATATTTACAACCGATTTGACTTTTATTATAATAAAGTGGTAAACCAACTACTCTCTCTCTCTCTCTCTCTCTCTCTCTCTCTCTCTCTCTCTCTCTCTCTCTCTCTCTCTCTCTCTCTCTCTCTCTCTCTCTCTCTCTCTCTCTCTCTCTCTCTCTCTCTCTCTCTCTGGCACACACACACGCATGAGCGCATGCGCATGCATGTATGCACCTGTTTTGCTCACGTAATATAACTAAATTAAAAACAAGTATGTCTTCTTCTCTCAGTCTTTTTTAAACTTTTATTTCATCGTCATAAACAGCATTGACGTATCTATTATTATATTTTCAAATTGTATTGAAAATTCAAAAATTAACCCTGACCGCTGTAAAATGAAACTTCTTAATTTCAACGGAAATGTTAGTTTATGCACATTTTAACCCTGTTTACAATGGCAAAAATATATTTTCAAAAATTTCTATGAAAAAACTTACGATTTAAAAAAAATTGTAAATAGCAACATAGTAAAAAATTTTGAAACTATTATCAAACTTTCACGGGTAAAAAATGTATTCAAGTTAATACAAAAATCGTTTTTTTGCTTCATTTTAATAAAATTGTTTTGAAATTGCGAACTTCAAATGCTAAAACACACCTACTTACTTACATCTCGCTGAATCGGCGATATATCGGCATTTACTTCAAGAGTTCAAGTCTGCTTCTCATCTTTTTTTAGTGGAAAATCTCTATTAACACATTATGTTTTTTAAAACATTGAGTTTTTAGTATAATAATTCCTTTCAGGTCTAATGATTCGTTACGGTATGAAAAAAAATAAATATTCTATCTGAATTTTCTTTAAAAAACTCTAAAAATAAATTATTAAAAAATTCTTAAATGTAGTTACTAATTTGGGCTACATTTTAATAAAACGAATATCTAAATAAAATTGGTTCTGTAGTTACTAAAGAATGCTTGAAAACAGACTGAATTTAGCAAAATCGATTCTCTGATTTTGCTCAAATTTAGATTGTGTATACATATAGTTAAACCAATTTATATAGTTAAACCAATTTATATAAAAGAAATTAAGATTTATAGTATTCACGCAAAAAAGTGAAAGTAAATTCTTATCGCTTTCGGTTTCTGTTTTTTCGATTTGTTATCTAACTTTGTTACAATACGTTCTTCATACATAGAGGCTCTTCATACATGACCAAAACCTGTGGGGAATATGATACATTCGTTTTTAAAAGTTAGCATTTAAACAACTTTTTTCTTCATTCAACTTGAACATTTTTTTGTTTTATTCACTTTTTTATTCACAGAATTTCTCCTAGTGTTTGTGAGAGACCTTTCATTGACCGATGCGGTAATCGCCAACCCGTCAGTGAAGGAATGTGTGAAACAATTGACGGATAAGCCTTTGTCTGAGATTCGCAAGACGCCAATGAACGCCTGCAGTGAAAGGTTAATGTATAGGACATAAAAATCTATTTTTGTTGCCAGGACAGTTGAGCAACAACTTCACTCTATCAAATTAAATCATGTATACAAAAAACATTTTAAAAAATATAAAAATACACAGTTTTAATCAGCAAGTTTTTAAAGTGTTTAGCATTGCTACCCTTTCTGAGGACCTACCCCGTTCGCTATAAAGCTGTTTAACTTTAAAACACTTAAAAATTAAAACACAAAATTAAACTTTAACTTTAACTTCAAAGTTGCTTTTTGCGTTGCTTTTAAAATTGACGTATTTTTAAGACTATATGTTTAACATTCTCCAGTAAATATGTATATTTCTAAAACTAAATGCATAAACAAAACTTAATTGTTATGACCAAACAAATCAGCTAAGCCCAAGAAAAATAAATATTTTGATTGATTTCCTTTAAGACGGTTTTTATATAATCAGATTTGTATCTGCATATAGCTGGAGATAAAAATAATAGCCGATTTCTATGATATGTGACATATAGATCAGGTTTACATGCCTGTAAGAAAGAATTTCTTACTTTAAAAAAAAAAAACATTTTTGGGTTAAAATACACATAAAAATCAAATTTTCATACAATTATATCATACGGTTTTGAATTAATTTTGCTCAAATGTATTCAGTAAGCGCCCAAGACTTTTGTCTTGTCATGGGGTAGTTTGTTACCGCTAAAAATCATGTTTAGAATTCGAAAATTCAAAAAAAATGTTCTACGTTGATTAAAATTAAATTTATAATATTTAACTCTAAAATATTGGTCACACATTAATGTTCATTACGTAAGTCATTGTTATAATAATTTGAAATATAAAAAACGCATATTTTGGAAGCAAAATTAAAAAAAAACAAAATTAAACCAAGAATATTTGTTATTTATTCTTGTGAACCCAGACATCTGTGAATGTTTATATCAAAACATTTTTCTAATATGATGTAAGGTGAATATTGTAACAGTTGTTAATTTCTGCTTAAAATACATTATATTTAAAATTATTTAAGCTAAAACTAGGTTCTAGACAATTTAGGTCTAGGTTCACAATATCCTAGACCATGACGAAAAATCGGACAATCAAAATGTTTGATTTATTTGTCTATTAATTTAAACAATCCATTTTATTCAAATATTAAAGTAAAGCAGCTTGAGATATTACAATAAAATTTCACATATTGACTCCATTTACGGTTTAAATAAGGCTTGATTAAAAAGAACATTTTTTGGTACTTTAAAAAGGCTACTTTCTAAAACATGAAAATCTCGGTTTTTTCTCTTTTTGGCCGATTTTATTTTAAGAAACACTTCATGCATTTCACTGCGATTTTTGGTTGTTAAAATATAGATGTGACAAGGTTTAAAGCCAATCACAAACTGTCATACGTCTAAACGAATAAGCGGACATTTAAAATTATCAGATTTATTTGTAATTTACTTACAAGGGCTACATTGTTCGCTTTTGCTGGAAAACATTTCACCCATTTTGATGAAACAGTTTTTCTTTCTATATGGATCTGTAACTAGCCTAAGCAATTATTGTGATATACCTACTTGAAACGTATTGGTGGGCACTGGAAATGCCTAAATACGAGTTCTTAGATTGGTTTCTCTTTTACGTTCTATGCATTACGAAATCCTAAGTGATGTTAAAAAAATTTCTGTCTGACTTAATACCGATTTTTTTTAATTTTTTTTTGTTGTCCACTGTCAACTGGGAAACGACTTGACAGGTTTCAAGAGAAACAATTACATTTCTTAAATGAAACACTTTGTAGGTTTTAGGCTAGCTCAAACTTCCTAAACAAAAATTGTAAGCATTTAAAAAGCCCACTTTAATTTGAAAGTTGAATTTAAAAATCATTTTAACTTTCAAACTTATTTTTTCTGAAAAATACTGTGGGGAAGAACGGGTATACAAATAGTTTAAATACTAATACATTAACTAACAAAAAAACGAGCAATTGATCAATGACCTGTGAACTTGCACAGTATTAGACATACTACTCCAAGAAAGAAGGAGAAAGTAGGAAAACTGGTTAACATAATCCGTCTTTAGCACAGAAGAAAAGAAACAGGTTAGTCAGCTTACTAGAAAGATATTGACTACAACTTGAAAATCATTGTGTGGCTCGGTATACCAGTAAACATAAACAGAAAAACAATTTTTATTGTAATAATAATTATTAAACATTTATCCAAAGTGGTGAAGCTACATAGGATCTGATTATCTTGTATTAATTATTAATATTATTAGATCCTAATTATTAACTAATGGCAATCACGAATATAATTACAAGCGATAAGTGGGTTATAGACCCCCTTCCATTATTTGATGTCTTGCTTTAAATTTGTAAGTTGGGCTCACATTTAAGAATATTTTTAATTATTTCGAAATAAACATTGTGAAAGTCAAACCGATTTATCAAACCTACTGATTTAGTTGATCTTTTTGTTTAAACTCAATTCGTAAGTCACTGTCAGTTCAAAAAAATTTTAAAATAGTAAAAAAACAGGACTATTTACTGAAAACTATGTTAATTTTATTTGGTTAAATTTTTAGATTACATACGGCTAAGTCCAACGAATAAGTTACATGATTTTGATTTTCTATTCATTGTTTCTTCTTTAACGTAAAGCACTTTTCATTAAAGTTGTCAAAAAAATGTTAATTTAAAATTCCTACACTGCTTTTTATAAAAACAAACTTAAAGTAAAAAAAAGAAGTAATATAAAAAAATAAGTCAATTCCTACTTATGTCATGCGCTTCCATCACGTCAGTGAGACAGCTGCGTGCTATGATTCCTAAAACCAACATAGGATAGAACGTAAGTATTATTTAAATCAAATTCTATCTTATAGTCTGTAAAAATATGCGATATTAATATTTGACAAAAAACTGTGTTGTCATCAAGTGTCATCCACTGCATGTTTAAAAAAAATGTATTTGAACCTGAGTGGATGAATAATAGTAGGAATTACCTAAGGAAATCCTATCGTATAGTTTGTACAAATATGCGATATTAATATTTGACAAAAAACTGAATTAACATGAAATGTCATCCACTACATGTTTAAAAAAAATATTTTAACTTAGGGGGATGAATATAAAATATTTTAATAACGATTGAAAATTTGAACAACATATATAAATAAATATATATAGAGAAAGTGTAAACTAATAGTAGGGATTAAAGGAAAACAAAACAAGAAAATCCTTTCAAATAAATTAACAAGTTTATATAAGTAATTATATACAATTTTCTCCTTCAACATATGTTGTGTTTAAATCTTGTTCCTTAAACGTTAGAAAATTTACGAATCAAATTGGGTGGTTCAAAAAGTAATTTAACTATCGCTGCAGTGTGTGGTACAGAAAATAAAACAAAAAATTACTAACGGTTTTTTCTCGCCAAAACATTACTATTTCATGCCCATTAGTATACCAAGTATAGAAGTGTGGAAACTACGGGACGTTTTAATATAAATGACCCGCATAACCTCAAAATAACTACTGCATGAAAATAACCACAGTGTTTTTTATTTCGAAAACGGTTAATTAAATTCGTGTTATTAATGAAAACAAGAGAAATTTAAAAAAATATATTTAGAAACCTAATACAGTTGTGCGTGAAAAACCTAACACGATTTTATATCGAACACGAATACGATACACGAACGCACAAACCGTACTTTGAAAATACTACATTTAATAGGAAACCGTGTTAGTAAGGTTCTTAATAATTTGTTTTAAATTTCTGTTGTGTTCATTATTAATAACATGCATTTAATTGAACGTTATTTGCGGTGAAAAACACTATAGCTACTTTCGCGAGCTAGTAGTAATTTTGAGGTTATACGAGTCATTTTTCGGTTTTTTTTAACTTCTAGTTGTTTTTGAAACAAAGCGTTTTTCGCGAGAAGAAAAAGCTTCAGTAACTTTTGAAGCCACTTTATGTAGCACACAATAGTTATAGTTAGGTTACGGAGGTTTTTTTCACTTTTCAGGGTTAAAATTTGTTTTTCCATTTTTTAAATTTATTTCTAAATAATTTCTAACATATTTAAATATGACATAAGTTTGAGGTGGGAAAACATAGTGAAAAATTACCTTTTATTATTCAAATTGAAACCCATTCACATCCCAAATTAAAATATTAACAATCGAAAAATTAATGAAGTAATTAATTAAAATTAATTAAAAAATTCAGAAAATTAAATCTTTAGAGATAAATAACTCGCGAACAAATAGAGTTACAAGAACAACTCAAACTTTTAAAAAGTTAAACTTCTAAAAATTAAAAAAATTAGACAACAAGAAGCAAAGTAAATCCATGTTTTTATTCATAACGTTCATACTTTATGCCAGTTCGCCTAACGAGGACAAGGAATTAGCGTTACGGTAAAGTCAGTTCAGAGACGCAGCATTCTAACCGATGCTTTAGCCACTCGACCACCCAGACCAGGAAATTTGTAACAGTTGCACCAAGCACAAATTAGAAACGCCAGTTGCAAGCTCTTAAGTGATTTTGGTTTACGTGTAAATAGAGGTAATGAAGCAAACCCTTACAAGAATATTGTGTGTAATTTGTTCACTGTATAATGGATCAAAATTTTGTTTCAATCTTATAAAATCTATAAATCTATAAAATCTATACTTCAGCGTTCATTTTTTTATGAAATGTTTTAAAACTCTATAATCAACCCTATGAAATCAGGATCTGGAATGAGTGTATCGCAATATAACGAAAAACTGTATAATTTCTCAAAACTGATTAGTATAATTTGCGGTTTAAGAATAAATAAATAAAATAAAAAATTTGACCGCCGACAATTTTTCCAAATCTATTATTTATAAAGCAAGTTGTCTACTAAAAATCTCATGAGTTGTAAGAGTAAATTTTTTAAAACTCATTTGTTTGGTTTTTTTAGTTTTAGATTTTGAAGGTTATGAGTTTTGGTGACCCGGGCACCAACTGTGGAGCTAATACTTTTGTATTCTAGTTCATTATACAGGTGCTGTCATTGAGTTTTAGCACTCAACCGACTAGCTCATTCAGCTAGGGTTACTCATGGTCCAGGAAACCAAACTCATGATGGCAAAAGCCTCACAATCATAGATTATGTTACCAGCAGTTTCATCTTCCTTCCTGCATATATCACACACACGATGCATTCCTAACCTCTTCATGTGTATCCTTAGACTAAAGTGTTGTGTAATAACACATATTGCCTTAGCAATTTTTCCATATTAAAAGGGACTACTTGTGTCCTTTCAGTCTGCTGTAATTCACAGTTTATTGGATCCATGAAATTATATACACATAGCCTACATATATATATATATATATATATATATATATATATATATGTGTGTGTGTGTGTGTGTGTGTGTGCGCGCGCGCGTGTGTGTGTTTCAAAACCATTTGTATCCCCTTCTTGCAAATGTTACTCCCCGGGTCCATTTTTCAAAGTTCCTCTAGCTGTTCTAGGCTTTGAAGATTTGTTTTCAGCCCTTCAAACCTCACAAGTATCTATGAAAATAACACGTTCACCCATACAGAGCCCCGCTTTCATATATAAGGCTAGACTGAAACTGGAGGTCGCATGGTATCCTGAGACAACATATTTAAGGACTCCCTGTTTCGATATATTAATATTATATCAGTGGTAATTGATATTGTATGTTGGAAAACTAAGGATGCAATACATGTATTAGGTAGGTTAAGGCACAGTTTCAGAATGTTAATTCGAACATTTCTATTGTATAGTCTTTATAATATTCCTACGGAGCTTGAGTGAGTTGTTCAGTGCATTATTCAATGTTTATTTTTTAAATGAATACTTTTTTCCGTATTAAAAGTTGATCATGTAGTTTACTTCAAAACGTGAGTACTATTACGTTTTGACATTAATTTTATTTTCCAACTCAATACTTTCTCTAGAACATGTCTTTGAGAAAGAAATACAAACGTGAGCAGACGTGAGCAGACGTGAGGTTAACCAATTCCAACTGTTACAAACAACTTGGTTCCTGCGGTGTGCGAAGCGAACGTTTGGTTTTGTTTTATTTCTCCCAACATTGGTTTACGTTACAATTGCGGTTTTCAACTTGTTCTGCGAATAGTGTTCAAGGCTTTGTATTCCATACGGGACAACACTAATTGCACGCAACTGTCTCGCTGACTGAACGCAAAGATTTCCAATTAAACAAATAAAAATAAAAAACATTACTAAAATATATCATATTTAATTATTTTCACACAAACATCTAGTTCGAACTGTAATAAAAACATTTTAAAAACTTAAACTGGATTTGGTTTCTTAAAGTCGGTTAATCGGATTTTGATAAATTTTTAATTATAAAAATATATGATTTTAATTTTTTTTAAATCAATGTTTAAATCAGTGTTTAATTTTTTATTAAAATTATGTTACTAATATTTTCAAAATAATTAATTGTATTATGTTTCTTTATATGTGATGAAAAGTTTAAAAAATATGAAAAACAGATTTTCAGAAGTTATAACTTTTTCCTTAAAAATAATTATTTCATACTTCCTAAGACTTGTGGACTACATTCTAACAAAACAATCATAACGATTAAAATCGACTTTGAGAAGTTTAGATTTAACGTTTTTATGATCAAAACAAATTTTTTTTGTTATTTCAAAATTTTGGCAAGTCTGACTTACACTTAAATTTGTATTGAATTCTCTCACTTAGTTTAATCATCAGAGATGTGGAAAAATACGCGCATACAAGGGCGCGCGCTCCCGTAGCCAGCACATACTGAAGACTGCAATTACGAACAGTCATCCAAGTGAAAATCTCTGTTTTGCAACCAGTTTGAAAACAAATGGAAAGGTTAAATCCATCAGATTATAAAAAAACGATTTTTACTCACAGTCAATAAATTAAATATTCTTTAAACTCCGTAGCCTAGGCTACAATAAGAAAGAAAAAGTAATACTATCTTGAGTATATTCAATGCAACGAACTTTGTACTTCCAACGTCTTTATATTTCAAAAAAATGAAATGAAATTTTCAAAACACCTAAAGTGACTTCCAATTTTTAAAGTATGATGTTAAGATTTCAGTGTTACTTTAAAAATATATGCATTTTTAAGACTATGTTCAGTATAATGATCTGCCTTCCCTAGCTTCGTCAATTCTACTTTCGTTGACGCGTTTCGGAGAACCACCATCTTCAAAAACTATATCTATACTCGCTATTTTTTAAGACATTACATTGCCACCACTTTGAAAATCGGAATTTCAATGGTAATGAATTTGCTTAAGCCGTCGATAGATTAACACCAACCTTGAACTACCAAGACTAGGAAAAAGCAGCTTGACCCTACCGGTAGATTCAGAACAATATTCAAATTCTGGCAAAGGTCAAGGCCAGAAAAATAACAGCTTGACCTCTGCCGGTAGATTTAGAACAACTTTTAATCATTGACAAGTTCAAGGCGAAAAAATAACAGCATGATTTAAGTTCATAGATTCAGAAGAACATTTAACTGCTAACAAGGTCAAGGATAGGAATAAACAGCTTGATATCCACCAGTAAATTCAGAATAGCTTTCAACTGCTGGAAAAGTTAAGGCTAAGAAAAACAGCTTCATCTCCGCCAGAGATTCAGAACAATATTCAACTGCTGACAAGGTCACAGACAGGTAAAACAGCTTGACCTCCGCTGGTAGATTCAGAACAACATTTAACTCCTGGCAAGATCGAGGATAGGGGATAAACATCTTGACCTCCGCAAGTAAATTCAAAACAACATTCAACTTCTGGTATCGTCAAGGATAGGAAAAAAGATCTTGACCTCTGCCGGAAGATTCAGAATAACTTTTAACTACTGGAAAGGTCAAGGCCAAGAATAACAGCTTCACCTCTGCCGGTAGATTCAAAACAATATTAAATTGCTGGCAAGGTCAAGTCCAGGAAAACAGATTGCCCTCAGCAGTTTGGTGCTTCCTCTTTGGAAAAAGATAATCAACTGAATACTGGTTCTGGTTAATAGTCATAGAATAAACTCGCACGGTACACAAAACCAAAATTTTGCATGAGCCTGTGACACGGCTCATGTTGATTTACCAAAAGTTCTGGCTGTTGTTTGTTAGCGAAATTTATTTTCGTCAAGTCAAAAACGAAACAGCTGTGCAATGTAATTTTTAAACGAAAGCTTAGAACGAAAATTAAATATATGCATAGTTATTTGAGTAACTTTAAAATTTTGTTTCTATAACAGTTAACACAAGAAGAATCTAAATTTAAAAAATATATTGCTTTTGAGATATTGAAAATTTATATCTTAATTTTTTTAACCGGAAAGAGTTTAAAAATTTATTACAATTTTCAACGTTTCATGGTCACAAGAAAATTACAGCTGTTTTGGTTTATTACCGCACAAGAAATGCAATGAAACATGTTTTTTGTAAGAAAATGTTGTCATATTTACAAACATTTTTATCAGCCATTATATATAAACAAAGACTTTTAGACAGATCAGATATTTTAACTGCTGTTTCTTAACAAGTATTGGAGAATTCCCTGCTACATATTAAGTAAGTAAAATATTTTAGATAATTTAAAAAAAAAGAATATTTCATAACAATTGCCTCATAGGAACAAAACAGCATTTGAAAATATTGTTACTATATAGAAATTTGGATGTGTACACTCCTTCTAAATGTCTTCTAGTGTTCCTTTTTTCATTTAATAGTTTTTTAACTAAAAAAATTCCAATTCCCCTCCACATGAAATTCAGCAAACAACTCACCAGATTAACTCTGTTTTTATTATGTTCAATGAAAATTTTTTTTCATTATAAATGATTTTTTTTATTTACCGAGTATAAAGAAAACAGAGAGATCGTGAAGAAAAGCATTTTTTATACATAAAATGTTTTTTTACTTAGATGCTTATCAAATTTTGATTGTCTGTATGTTCGTGTAAATCGCTAGAGACAAAACTGATTGACCGATTTTTATGAAATTATGCATTTGCGTTTAGTCTGATATCGTGAAATAATATATCATCGTTTCAAAAAAAATGTATTTTTTTGTAATTAAAAAACTGTTAAAATCAGAATTTTAAAATCGGCTTTAAAATTTTTGACTTTGTTTGGGTTATGTTCACACTAAACTTATAGCCCTGAAAATGTTGGTTTGATATCTATCGAGAAAGGCTTGAAAATTGATATAAATTATCAAAGTCGATTCGTTAGAAATTCCTCATATTTTGGTGTGATAAGATGTTTTAGATAAAATCGAGAAGAAAGAAAAAAATAATTAAACAAATTTCGTTTATTTTCGATTTTTCAAAAATTTATTAAATTGAAATAATTTATAGATCTTAGTAATCTTAATAGACCAGAAAACCTTAGGTCGTTTTCGGGAAATGTCATAAACTAATTTTTTAATGTTCCTAGCCAAACTCTTTATTGAAATATAAATTTGAAAATCAGTATTCGTTGTTGCCACCATGTGTTGATTATTTCAATGTTAAGCTTTTATTAATAAAAATTAAACGAATACAAATTATTTCAAAATCGATTTATGATTACAAAAAAAATAATATTTTTTAATTCAAAATTTTGACTAGGCATTGATATAAAATGTTTTATAAAAGATTAAAGCTTTTCAGAATCTTAATGTATACGTTTTTTTATACATCAGTAAATTTAAATTTATAATACTAGACATATGTTTTAATTAGCAAATTTGAATAGTTTTGTCGGTTAAAACATACTTTATGAAACAAATTAAAAATATAATTTTATTGTTATTAAAGTTTTGTTATTATTTCGTTATGGTTGATTTTATTGTGTTTTAACGCATTATTCAAAGTAATTTTGCTTTCCATTTTTAAAATTTTATATTAAGTAATAAAATTCATGATACCATATTAAATAAATAAAAATATAATGCTGAATTTAAATTTTAGAAAATTTTAAGAATTTACTTGCATTAAGGCAATATTTTCATAGAAATTTGTTTAAGAAGAACTTTGGAGCTGTCTAATTTTGTGCTTTTGCTTAAAAGTTTACTAGCTATATTCGAGACAAGTTGAACGAAATCTTTATGATGGTCAATATGTAAGTACACCACTTATAGAAAAGTTGACACATTTATCTGTAAAGGAGTGCGCGCTAAACTTGAATTGTAAACTTCAAAATGTAAACAGTAAAAGACACTTCTGAAATAGTTTATAGATTTTATAGATATTATGATTTTATATAAAAAAAGGTAATTAAGATTAAATTATTGTTTTCCAGAATGAGTTTCTTACAACTGCTAACGATCTTGTTCGTTGGTGTATCCTTTGCTATCTCTGTAAGGATTTGCAGATTTCCAAAGCCAATGAATAATTTTTCTTTGAGAAGAGTAAGTGTAAACAACAACAAAATTTCCATACATTATATTTAGTAAAGACGTGAAATGTAGAAGAATAATAAACCTGCCACTTGCAAACGCTTTATTAGACATTGATTATATTTTTCCCTATAAGAAACTATTTGTTGGTATAAATAGCAAATCCGATAAATATAAAACTGACTTACTACAGGTATTATGTAATAGTTTACTAACGAAAACATAATTAAATATTTGGAACTAAAATATCTCTGTATATACATAAGCTAGTTATGTACTTAAATTATTTAAATTATGATATAATTAATCTTGTAAGAACACTTATGCTCTAAAACTATAGTCTCATAAAGTTTCAATATTAATTGACTTCCGTCTATGTTATTACTATTATCGACAAATCCCTATTGAATTTGTAACAAATTCTTCCAAAAGTAATAAATAATTTAAGACGTATGAAAGTAAGTTAGTTTTGTGCATTAAACCAAAATCAACTTTAAGCCAACATTTTGGTTGGCTTCTTCCATGAAAAACAAAATAGTTTTGAGAAATTTTATTTCATTATTTTTGGGGGGAATTTTAATTTAATTTAATTTTAAAAGAGGAAGAATGAGTCTTAATTAGAGAAAAGGAATTGATAAGGAAGTGAGAGATGGGGGATTGGCTCAATGTAACGACAGAGAAAAATGGATGCTAGGAATCGGAAGACGTCGGAGAACGTTTTAAGCCGAAAAGAAGTGATGGATTTTTATTAATTTTTAGTATATTAATCTTCCTTTCCATGCTTAGTTAATTTTTTATTTCTTTAAGCGATTTGGACTACCTCCATTATTAAAACTTGTTGTTTTACAGGCATGGGTTAGTTCTTTTATTCTACTTCAACTTCTCCTTCTCTTAGCCACCCCCCACTCAGCTGTTTATTAACAACCTTCGCGCTCCTAATTAATTCTTTCCAAACTTTTTCTAAGCGGTCGACTTAACCTTTCTTCTTAGAAATCATTTTCAAATTTCAAAAATTAAAAGTCTGCCTGTGAATTTATTTGGTTTTGAGATACTTTTACTTTTAATTTTAGTTGTTGTATTTCCAAATTTTCAAACACTTTTAAAATGTCAAGAATAAGAATAATTATTTTCTACCGTTAAGACCAGAAGCGAGCAAGTGCTTAATAAACAAGCAGCAAAGCAAGGCTTGGGACCTGAGGAGAAAGAGGTTGAATTAGTATGAAAGAACGAACCCATGTCTACAGAAATAGTACAAAGATAAGATTTGATAATGGCGGTAGACCAAAATAAGTAAAATGTTAATGAGCTATGTAGGGAAAATGAGTATACTCAATGAAATAATAATGTTCCCAGCATAAAAAATTTTATATTAATAACTTAAAGTTTTAATTTACAGTTTAAGAAAACATCCATTGAAAATGAGGTGCTGAAGCAACAACTATGGTTAGACCAGTGTTAACACTCAGCGCATGCTAAATGCATAAATTAGCATTTAATGAGTATTTAAAAACTGATCGTGGAAGCAAAATCAAATTTTTTTAAATACGTTTGCTACATAGTTTAAAAATTTTACAACGTACAGGTTAATTTTAAAAATGATATTCCCAAAATTAAATATGTATTTCTTCTTATTAAATTTAGTTACTTTTTAGAAGTTCCCTTATGTAACGTAATTTAAAATGAACACAATTTCACGTGATTTTTTTTGTGGTTATTTGATTCGTTACAATTTTAACAAGTTTATCAAAGTTTCAACGAATAGAAGGAAATAAAAATAACTGACGAATTAATACTACCCGAGTCTGTAGCTAAAACAGCTGTTACAGTATTTGTTTTCGATTAGCTCCATAACTTTGTTTTCTTGATAAGTTTTCAGGGATGTGGTTCATCTCAGCGTTTGATTCGTATGATCCAATCGATATTAACAGATACGAAGAGTCCAGGTGTGGAAGAATCTATTTCCACATAGACAACGGAAAACACGCCCGTAACATATGGGAAGTTGATTTGCCGCTTGGGTGAGTTTTTCGTTTAATTACTTTTTTCTCTTTATAAATCTCTTAGTGAATATAGTTTCTTTTTATTTATGTTTATCTGTGCATTTATTTATTTATGGTTGCCTTAATACCAAATGAACAAATAATTTTGTAAGTAGATATAATTTAAACTATATAGATAATTCATTTAAAACTTTTTAGTGTTCTTCATAACTCCAATTGATAAATTAAAAAAGACATATTTTTTCCTAAACACACAACTACATAAACGTACAATTCAGTAACTACTAAAATTTCAATCAAGAATTTTTGTCATAGTAAAGGCCTCTAGGCCTATACATAATTTTCAAAACGGGTTAGTAGATTTTTAGAAAAAACTAAATGAACATTATTATAAGAATTCAGTGTAGCCATCTTGTTACGACTTTCTTGGCATTTTATGTCCTATAATAATTATGAATTATTCATGAACCGTTTTCTCGCCTTAGGTCGTTGTCCTGTAATTGCATTATTATTTCCAAGGCTATTGATATAATTTTAGCTAGTTTTGTTCACTGCTCCATCGCCTCAATCCACAACTCCGAGTATCATAACTCCGAGTCTTCATCTGGCTCCTCACTTTCATATTTCGGAATAAAAACATAACACATACTTAATATACAACAGTGAAACCTAAACATAAATGAAAGAAACAAAAGAAGCTACTAAAATAGACGCGATAAGAAGATCTGTTAAAGTATCAACACTTTATAAGCATTACTTATTTCGAAAATGAAAGACACTCAGTGTCCAGAAACATGTCTTAATATCATTGTTAGATTTTGATAAAATCTTGGTTGTCTAAATCCGTTTTTAATTTAAAATAATATATAATTATTTTCTATTAAAAAAAGAGAAACTGAATTTAAAAGATACAACCTATCAAATTGTGCGGCTCATGCTAGTCAGCCTTATGTCGTCATAATATGGGCTTCTGAACTGGGAATAACATTGTTTTATATTTTGACCTATATAAATGCGCTTAGTTTCGGTCTTATGACGAAATACTTGCTCCATACATTTATTATCAATTGTGTAAAGACAAAATTCTACCAAATTTTTAGTAAAAATTTGGTTGTTTAGTTGTTTGATACTAGGATCTGTAAATTCAACCTTAAGATCTCTTATAGGATAGTAAAATTGTGCCAAAGATCTTACTGCTTACATTTTCATTATAATTTTAGTTCTCTTGATTAAACATAAATGTTATGTTAATTTTATACGGACGTATTTTACTGCAAAGTTTATTTATTGTATTATCAGAAACTTGTTATGTTGGGGAATTTGTAAATAAAAAAATAAAATACACCTTCCTCTGTACGTGTTTACTTTATTTCCAGACGTTGGCGCAACTTTTTTACGTACGACTATACAATACTTTGCACTGATTATTCCACTTGGGCTTTAGTCTACTACAGGTTCGGATGTCACCCCAACTTTCACACAGGTAAATGTGACGTCACAATAAATGTTTAACTTCCTCACTATAAGAAGTATGAAAAAACAGTGTAGCTATGGTATTTTTAAGCAAAAAAAAATATAGTTAATTAATTTGAAAGTTGACTTAAAAACTTGTTTCAATAAAGGCCCCTGTTGATACTGAGTATAAGTTTCTATAATTTGGTGTAGAAGCTTTTCTATTTAAAAAGCAAGCAAGTATTATTTCTGGCAGAATATGAAACATTTTTTTAAAAAAGAATGATTGATTCTTGGAGGCGAAACACCACGTATAATCCACTTAGTAGATTTTTAGAAAAACTAAATGAACATTATTATAAGAATTCAGTGTAGCCATCTTGTTACGACTTTCTTGGCATTTTATGTCCTATAATAATTATGAATTATTCATGAACCGTTTTCTCGCCTTAGGTCGTTGTCCTGTAATTGCATTATTATTTCCAAGGCTATTGATATAATTTTAGCTAGTTTTGTTCACTGCTCCATCGCCTCAATCCACAACTCCGAGTATCATAACTCCGAGTCTTCATCTGGCTCCTCACTTTCATATTACGGAGTAAAAACATAACACATACTTAATATACAACAGTGAAACCTAAACATAAATGAAAGAAACAAAAGAAGCTACTAAAATAGACGCGATAAGAAGATCTGTTAAAGTATCAACACTTTATAAAATAAACAATGAGGCTAACCGACGGCAAAGTGGGAATAACGTATATATTCTGAAATGATAAAAAAAAGGAAACAATTAGTGTGGCACAGTCAAGCTCAAAGAATGAAACAAACACGACTACCAAGTCGAACAATGAAGTAAATACAAATTTTAAAAAAAGAAAAGGGGAAGACCGAAGAAGTTTAATAATAGGAATAAGAAAATCTATGAGTGAGCGAAACCTACAAGAATGGCATTGACAAGATGGTAATATATGGCACGCAGGGATAACAATACGGTAAAATTAACGCTAACATGCACGAATTTGACACAATTTGAAGTTTTTCACAAAACCACGTTCAATTTCAAAGCAATTTATTTACTTAGTTTTTCTTCCATATTAAATGAAACAAATTCAGTACGCAGATCTCTCGCTGACGTGATAGAAGTGAATTTCCAGTAAACCATCATAAACGGCATTAAAATTTTCATATTAATATTCTTTTATATTTTCAACGAAATTTTAAAAATTAAAATACTAATTTATATCGATTTAAATGCTGATTGCAATTGTGTAATTGGACTTTTTTAAATACAGTTTTTTTTAATGGATTTTACTTTTAAACGATTGATCGAATTTTGCTGAAAAACGAACTTGCGAAGTTATTATAAAAGTCGATTTTTGTTTTAAGTTGAAGTGGTAATTTTTCATTGCAAATTCGTTACAAATAACATTTTTTAAGTAATAAAAGAAAAAAGTACGGAAGTGATGCCGACAAGGAAGACAGCACAGAGGTATATGAAGATCGGAGGCGAACGGATAAAAATTGTAGTCAAGTTCAAGTATCTGGGAGAAACCATCGACAGAAATGATAGGGAGAAAACGGCAATAGATGACAGAACAGCCAAACTAAGGACGGCATCAAAATTAACATGAACACCTAAAAAAAATCGCTATCCATAAAGTCAAAGATCAGACATTACAA
>CM040186.1:96296280-96476280 GCA_022606455.1 Callitettix versicolor
AAAGATCTTACTGCTTTTAAGCCTATTATAGTTTTAGTTCCTTTTATTAAATATAAATGTTATGTTATTTTTATACGGATGTATTTTACTACAAAGTTTTATTTATTGTATTATCAGAAACTCGTTGTTGAGGAATTTTGTAAATAAAAACAATAAAATACACCTTCCTCTGTACGTGTTTACTTTATTTCCAGACGTTGGCGGCAACTTTACGTACGACTATACAATCCTTTGCACTGATTATTCCACTTGGGCTTTAGTCTACGTATGTTCGGATGTCACCCCAACTTTCACATCAGGTAAATGTGACGTCACAATAATGTCTAACTTCCTCACTATAAGAAGTATGAAAAAACAGTATAGCTGAAAAAGAAAATAATTATAGTTGATTAATTTGAAAGTTGACTTAAAAACTTTGATTCAATAAAGGCCTGATACTGGAGTAAGTTTCTATGTCCGGAAAAAAAGCTTTTCTATTTAAAAAGCAAGTTATTGTTTCTGGCAGAATATAGTATTTTTTAAAAGAAATAATTGATTGTTGGGCGAATACCGTACCGACCACTACTCCTGGCATTAAGATAATTTATCCAGAAAACTGACATTTTACACAAAGAAATTATACAGTAGTTTTACTCGCGTCCCCTTTAGCAGAGCTCGTGAAATATTCTGTTTTTAAATAAACCAATCATTTCGATTGGCTGCAATTTTAAAGTAACTATAAACCTACTAAGCATAATTATTTTTATTGAAATCTGTCAGTCACTATAAAAAACACAATAAAAAATTTTTTGCTTTTTAACGCAATTCGTTCATTTATACTTTTATAAGACTCATATTTTTCTAGAAAATAATTTATTATTTTAGAAAATAACAATCAAATTATTTTTATTGTCGTTCTTAAAAACTACTTTATGGAAATATGCTGTTGTTATTAGAGCAAAGCTCTTAAATTGATATGAAGGTAACTTAGTTTGAGTGTCAGTATCGTTTATTGCAAAATTTCAGCAAAATTCGCTTATAGTAATTTACCTAAGACATATAAAAATATGTTTCTGCGGACTTTTTGTAACTCTTTGTTTCTCTAATCGATCCACTTACTAATCGATTTGCTTACTACATCCACTTATTAATGGTGGGTAATTCTTCTGCACATCCTTAGACTTCGATTGTTTCACTGACCGTCTATAGGAGCTTTTATTTAGCAACAAATGTAGATACTTTATCTCTTACTTTTATTCTAGTTGCATCCTATCTCACAGTTTTCAAATTCTATAACTTATTCCTCCTTTTCAATAGTACCAACGTTGTTTTTGTTGGATTTAAATTCAACCTCAATCTATTCCACCATTTTTTTTTGTGTTTATAGCACTTTGTAATAAGTCGCAAAGGGTTCCTTTAAATTTTTCCCTGGCCATCATCATCATAAGATGATACGTCAGGGTCACCAAAACAGTTGTTTTTTTTCATCCTAGGGGAAAATAGTTTCAGAAATATTTCTTACTGCTTCTCTAGGGCACAAGCTGAATCTATATAAGCAAATTTCAGCTCTTTAAACCGTTTGGATTTTAAGATTTTGTGAGCATAATGTCAGTCAGTCGTAGTTGACTTTTATGTTTTCAAATTATGGTGATCCTGAAAATCGATTTGATAGATCTGTGTTCAAGTCCATTGAGTCAAATGCAGTGGTTTTATTTGGATGACAGTTTATCTACGTGTGAGTTAATGTGCACGCGGTGGTGGTGGTGTTGGTGGTGTTGGTGGTGGTGGTGGTGGTGATGGTGGTGGTGATGGTGGTGGTGGTGCTGGTGGTGGTGGTGGTGTTGGTGGTGGTGGTGGTGTTGGTGGTGGTGGTGGTGGTGGTGGCGGTGGTGGTGCTGGTGGTGGTGGTGGTGTTGGTGGTGGTGGTGATGGTGGTGGCGGTGGTGGTACTGGTGGTGGTGGTGGTGTTGGTGGTGGTGGTGGTGGTGGTGGTGGTGGTGGTGATGGTGGTGGTGGTGGTGGTGGTGGTGGTGGTGGTGGCGGTGGTGGTGCTGGTGGTGGTGGTGGTGTTGGTGGTGGTGGTGGTGGTGATGGTGGTGGTGTGTTGGTGGTGGTGGTGGTGGTGGTGGTGGTGGTGGGGGTGTGGTGGTGGTGGTGGTGGTGGTGGGTGGTGGTGATGGTGGTGGTGGTGTTGGTGGTGGTGGTGGTGGTGGTGGTGGTGGTGGTGGTGGTGGTGGTGGTGGTGGTGGTGGTGGTGGTGGTGGTGGTGGTGATGGTGGTGGTGTTGGTGGTGGTGGTGGTGGTGGTGGTGGTGGTGGTGGTGGTGGTGGTGGTGTGTGTGTGTGTGTGTGTGTGTGTGTGTGTGTGTGTTTTGGAAAAATTGACTAATTGTAACTAAATTTGACAAGAAGCACAAGTTTGCCTAGAAATCATATTTTTTTAAAATTTTAAAAGCAAATGTTTTGTAGCCTCTTTAAAAGTTATTGCAGAAATTTAAAAAAATATAAATCTCAAAATAGGATAATACAATTACGATCACATTTTACTGATTCATGGTCCATAAAAACGTAAAGAAAACTTTTGGATCGGTAAGGTTTGGTTTTAAACTTAAACAAACTTTAAAAATTGGATTTAAAATTTATAAAAAATGGAATAATTGTTCAAAATCGGTTCATCATATGTCCTGATATTTTTGTCGAAAACGGCTCAAGTCATTGTAGGAAATTTTATATGAAATAAATATACGGTATTAACGTAAATAAAAGAACAAAATTTATTGTAGTAATATTTTACGATTTACTGTCAATCCTTTTTATTTAAATTTTGTAAGTCAATTCCGACCTGTGTGCTGTAATACTTACGTCATCAAAATTTGAGAAAAATATGTTGAATAAATTTTGAGGAATCATACTAACTATTGGTTTTTTCTGTATTTTTCAACTCGAATGTCTATAGAAATAGAGTAACAATTAAATAGCTTTGAGTAATTAATTATTTTCACCATTTTATTCGCACCATTTTCATTAACTCGTTTTCTTGTCTGACTGTTCGGATGGGCCGAGGGGGAAATTTTGGAATCGATTTTAAACTAAATTCCCAATAAGCTAAAGACTTGAAATCTTAAACAAAGCTCAGGATTATTATATGGCACTGTAACAATATTGGATTATTACACACACACACACACACACACACACACACATATATATATATATATATATATATATATATATATATATATATATATTATGGGGTTGCACTCTACGCTCGCTCCTCTATTTGGCCCAGTAACATCAAAATGATGACTTCGTTGTAGTTTATGTACTCCTCAGCTATAAATTTTTATAGCTATACAAGCTTAAAGAGAAACTTGAGCCAAAAACCTTTACAGCCCGAGGTCAATTCATAACCGCAAATGGTAGATAAATAACTAACATACATATAAAACCCAATAATGAACTCTAATATTACCTGATACATATAACGTATATACATGTACGTTTATACATATAAACAAGCGCGCGAGCACATGTATAATATACTAAATATTTACAAATTGACACTAGGTTAATTATGTTTACAGAGTGGCTCAACTGATTAAAAAACGGAAAATAATAAATTAAATTAAAAATTATTTAAGAACACGTTTTTAAAATAGACTAAAATGAATAAATAGATGTCTCTTAAAATTTTACAGATGAATTAACCTTATAGATAAAACATTTTGGGTAGTTAATTAATTTTAATAGATATAAAAATAATAGTAAAATTAAAAAAAAAACTGGGACGCATGAAATAGAAGGATTATAGAAATTAGATATTCAGAAAACTCACATAACAATTCAAATCATCTAATCAAATTGTCGGTGATTATTCGTTCCTCAATTATTTATTTCTTGTGCCTCACGTTTTTTTTTTTTTATCTGAATTTTACAATTATTTTTATATTTATCTCAATTCACTATCCTACACTACATGTTCACTAAAACACTCTAAAGGTTAATATCTCATCAGTGACGTCATCTCTTACAAGAAATTGGAAAACGACAGCATAGAAAATTTAAGGTTAATAACAACCGTACCAAATACATTTGAAAAGTATTACTCAATATCACAAATTTTTAAGAAAATCGTCTTATCTATAAGGACAACTTTGTAGAAGGTATTTATTCTTTTAGTTCATTTTAAGCATTTATTTAATTAATTATTTTTATACAGTCACGTAAGAAATAACGGGCAATAAAGCAACAATTTCTTTTTTGTAATTTCACAGAGATCGTAGCACTGTTGATCAGAAACCTAACTCAGTACAATGACGTCATCACCGACACTAAGGCGCAGGCGTGTCTGAACATCGTGTCTCAGAAAGAAGTTAAGGACATCCGAAAGACTCCGGCAAAAAACTGTGCTCCTTATTTTTATGCGTGAATTGTTAAAATAAAAGAAACCAGGTCTACGTAATGAAATATGTATAAGTTTGTGTAATAAAATGGTGCAAAAATATTCTATATCGTCACTTATTTACCAGAGAGTACTGCAATACTCTAAAGGTTCTTATCTCATCAAAGACTCCAACTCTAACAAAAAATTTGAAAAATCGATCATAAAGAAAATTCAATGCGTTTGAAAAGAATTATTTAATATCCCAAATTTTCATGAAAGTCATCTTTTCTATAAGGTCAATTCACTTTGTAGAAGACAAAGTTTTCATTTAAAAAACATGTTTTCTTAAAACGCGTCTATTTCATTAATTATTTTTATACAGTCACGTAAGAAATAACTGGCTTTTAAGATATTTTTTTGTAATTTAACAGAGTTCGTAGCATTGCTGGTGAGAAACCGAACTCAGAACAATGAAGTGCTCAACGACACTAAGGCGAGGGCGTGTCTGAACACCGTGTCTAAGAAAGAACTTAAGGACATACGAAAGACTCCGGCAATAAACTGTGCTCCTCATTTCTATGCGTGAATTGTTAAAATAAAAGAAAACAGAATGAAATATGTATACGTTTGTGTAATAAAAATTGTGCATGATCAATTATTTAAAATTTACCAGAAAGTGCTAAAACACACTAAATGTTAATATGTCATCAATGACTTCGTCATACAAAAAATTGGACCGTAAGGGAAATTTAAGGATGATAAGAAACGTGCCAAATGCATTCGTAAAGTTTGCTGGTCGCGAAAACGCAAGAATATGAATGAATGGTTTTACTGCGACCTTTGTAGATCTGTTGTGCCCCTTTATATATTCTTGAAATGCTCAGTTACAAAGCCTTCGCCAATCTTAGCCTTTTCATAGTCTTTTCATATAGGATATGGAGAGGTTTCAAAATTCTTTCATTTTCAATGCGTGACACCCAAATTTATTATTGAGGTGCTTGCAAATATTTGCTCTATTAATACCATTTCCATTTTTGTTCTTTTTACCCTTATTACGGAGGTTTTCCTTAATTTTGCCAACCTTATTGTTGTGTGGTGAGGTCCCGCTCATTTTGTTTTACATTATTACTTATGGGAACAGCCACAAATAGCTCATAAAATTAGATCCACCCATACAGAGCACTCTATACTTAGGTAAAGCTAAAGTACACTGGAAGGTCGCCAGGCCTTTTACATTTTCAATGTTTTACAATTTAAGTTTCAATTGCGCTGCAAGTGAAGTTTCAATTGTTCTACAAATAAAATTTCAATTGTGCAATAACTGAAATTTCAATTGTGCAATAACTGATGTTTTAATTGTGCAATAACTGAAGTTTCAATTGCGCTGCAAGTGAAGTTTCAGTTGTTCTACAAATAAAGTTTCAATTTTGCTACAACTGAAATTTCAATTGTGCAATAACTGTAGTTTCAATTGCGCTGCAAGGGAAGTTTCAATTGTTCTACAAATGAAGTTTCAATTTTACTACAACTGAAATTTCAATTGTGCAATAACTGAAGTTTCAGTTACGCTGCAAGTGAAGTTTCAGTTGTTCTACAAATAAAGTTTCAATTGTGCAATAACTGAAATTTCAATTGTGCAATAACTGATGTTTTAATTGTGCAATAACTGAAGTTTCAATTGCGTTGCAAGTGAAGTTTCAATTGTTCTACAAATAAAGTTTCAATTTTGCTACAACTGAAATTTCAATTGTGCAATAACTGAAGTTTCAATTGTATTATAACTGAAGTTTCAATTATGATGCAACTGAAATAACATTTTTGCTACAACTGATGTTTCAATTGTACATTTGTGATGTTACAAATTAAATTTGTAGTTGTGTTAAAATGTCATTTAAAATTAATGTTTAACTAAAACTTTTTTAATATACTATTGTGTTTTATTTTTCTAACATTTACATTAAGCCCATGCTTAGGTTTAACAATCTAAATTAATTTTTACATCAATTACAATTATATTGTAAAACAATCGTCCAAATCTTTCTGGAAACTTTTAATTGCACTGAACATCGCTAGAAGCATTAAATAAAAGACTATTTCAAATTTATAATAGCGAAATATTAGCTTATTTTACTTCGATGGATAGAAATTACAAATGGTGATTAATAAGATTATTTGTGTTTTAAAGCTCGTATTTTGTTATGAGCCAGTAATGAGCAAAGTACGGTCATATCCGGTGTAATCCGAGTTCCTGATGACAACATTATTTAACGTGTTTCCAAGATAGAACAGCTCAGTTAAACACAAAAACAAAAATGCATTTTATCGTTATTACAATGTCTTTTTCTGTGTCTGTATTATGAAGACAAACAATACAACGGAAATGTCTCAACCGCTTGCAGACAATGTACAGTTTCTCAACTCAATGCAACATGAATACTGATTTACTCAACTACACTAAAAGTTCGTTTTGTAAAAGACGTGTTTTCTAGAAAGTTTGATAGCTGAAAGAGGAAATTATTGCATTCATGTGTGAAAAGCAGATGTTGATGTCTGTGAAAATAGGACTTTTTTTCATGCTTTCAAGACTTTTTTAACTTGTATCGTGATAGGGCTGGTTGATTTGATTTGCGCGTCGCGTGATGGAAATGTACAAATTCATATGGTACTTATAATAAAAGATCAATTGTTTTATAAAAATTCGTAACGATCATATAATTTTGTGGAACAGCTGATAGGCTATAAGTTTCAGGTTATGTTGTTAAAAACTAGCTATGTTAATTTGTGGTGTTTTCAAACAAATTATTGTAATTAAAATAATAATTTAAGAGAAAATGACATATTATTATTGGTTCAATAACAGAAATGTTTTCAAAATCTTCTGTGTTATACGAACAAATTAAATGTTAAACTGCAAGGAAAAAACAGTTTATTTACAATTTTTGGTTTTTTTTAGTATGTTTAACGTCATAAGGCATTAACGAACAGCTAGATAAAAGAGATCTCACCCATTTCCCAAACGAAAAAACAATAGTCCCAGTGACGGAAAACAAACTATTAAGCTTTGAGGAAAACGTGAGTCAGTCACTTATGATCAATTTTTCAGTATTTAATTTGAATTGTTAGTAAGTAACAAATGTCAGCTAGAACTAGTTGAGTTCCAAAAGTGACGTTTTACAAGTCACTATCAAAATCAAGTTTCCCAAATTTGAGATATCTTGCCTAAAAAATAATTGTTATGCTTACATCATCCTGTATAAACTAGTATTTTCTACCATGAAACTTAGAAACAGTAGTGTCAGGAATATATTATCCCATAGCTTCACTTTTGAAAGTCAGTTCATCTCAGTTAAAAACCAAATTCTTAAAGACTTCTAGAAACACAGTCATATGGACCCTCCTTCATGTTGCTTCAATAATTAATTGTGTTTTATAACAATATTCCAGGATTCAATTAGAAATTAAAAAAGTAGTTTTCCTAAATATTTTTTTAACAAATTTTGCTTACCCAACTTTGAGATAGTTTTTTCCTCTAGTCTTGTCCTACAAATATTTTTCCATTGCTTGCTATGGAATACCTTCTTCTATGCTTCTATGCTTGACTAGCATACCTTATAACAATAAGGTATGCTAGTCAAGCATAGATTTATAGATCACTTTGTGTGTTGTTATTAAAAGTATAACATTTATATAAACTATCTTTACTGTGGTTCTTGATTAAAACCAGTATTTCACTTCAATTAGTTTTTCCACTTCACACTTGAAATCCTAGATACGATTTTGGAAAAAAGTTGGAACAATGCTTCTTGTGGAAATAGAGTTGAAAGGAGGTACACACGTTTTCAATGTAATTTTCAGTTTTATATCCTTGAAGGAGTACGAATTAACATAAGCATATATAGTTTACAATATTAGCACAAAAAAGACTTTGGTAGCTTCAACAAGTTCACTACGCAACAAAATCCGACAGTTTAAAAATAGCGGTCATTCCAAGTATTTAAGAATCATTTTTGTATGCTCTATATAATTTTAAAATTTAATATTTAATTATTTAAAATTAAAATTTTTAATTTAAAAATATAAAATTTTAGTTGAAAATAATTGGATAGTGAAGTCTCAGTGTTTTAGATAATTTTTTTAGAAGAAAGGCGGTCCTCAAAGAGACAGTTTTTTTCACAAGAGAAAACAACGTATAAGCTGTCATCGTCTGAGTATTTTGTCCTTGATAAGATCAAACCCAGGTGCTCTGATACCAGTCAGTGATGTAAACCACTGAACCAAGGTGTGCGGAAGTTTCCTCTAGTAGTTAACAATTAATATGTTAAAGTCTCCCTGCGTGTTATTTACAGATAATTTATCTCCGTATCTAATTGCATTTACCACCAATATTTTATCATTCAAAAGTACAAAGCTCATAAAATTCTAAAATTATGCTATCTAATATATTTCAATAAATAAAAAGCAATTATAAGTAAACATTTAACAATTTTTGTATGATGATCTGACCTTGCATTAAATTATTAAAGAAATTTTCGCAATAATAATTATTTTCATTAGTATTTTATAGAGTCCTAACCAAAGAATTTCATACGACCAAGCGCTGTTAAGTATTGAGCCCAAACAATTATACCAGACAAATTTCTGTCACATATTTTATACATACGTAAGTGATAATATTTTAATTGGTGGATTTAGTTTGCTAAAACTTTAACAAATATTATTTTTTGCTTATATTGAAATAGCAATTATAAACACATCGAGATTAACAACTATGAAATAAATTTTAAAAATGTAAAATACTAATTAACTTGAAACCTGCATAATTATTACCTAAATTAATATTTTTAATTTTTATGCTTCATTAGTATTTACAATATCTCCCTCAATTTTTTTCCTAGGAGATCGGAATTGTTGTAATCTAATCATTAGAGATTTTTTAATTTTTGTTCTAGATATGATTTAATTTTTAAACAAAAATTAATTTTAGTAATACCTTGTTTTTGGTTTTAAGATTGTAACAGTGCAAAATTCACTAAATATATAAATATATTTATATACTAAATAAAATAAATAGTATATTTATTAAATATATTCAACTAAAAATAGTTGAAACTGCTTTTGTTATGTTTATATATATATATATATATATATATATATATATATATATATATATATATATATATATATATATATATATATATGTATGTATATATATATATATATATATATATATATAGAGAGAGAGAGAGAGAGAGAGAGAGAGAGAGAGAAAACTGAAAAAATAATTGTTTTCTAAATTAATGAAAATATGATTAAAATGTTAATTTCTTGAAACTGAAACCCATTCACTGCGACATACTGACAGCAACGCCTAACAACTAAGACTTATATGACGTTGTAAAAGATATTATTTGATCTTAAAAATTTCTCTTCAAGTCCTTATCATTTTTGAAATTATTGGTGCATATTTGCTCCTTTTAACCTTTCGACAGGTATTCACTGCCACTTAGAATACTCACGTAACTGTTACGTATTTCAAAGTGAGGAAAACACCATATTGTTTTAAAAAAGTTTGTTTTATTTCCGGAACCGTAAAATGAGTAAGCGTAAAATAGAATCATGAAAACCAATGACAACACCCTATTAGCAGTCACATCTGTTCATACAGTAATTGCTTTTGTTTTAAAAAGTTCTAAACAATATGAGGGTTTGTGGTATTGTCATAATTACAATTATGTTTGTTTACATTTCCATCGCTGCAGAAGTTCTTTCCGTCTGAGAAAACAAAACGAGTACACCAATCAGGACCAATCTTAACTGGATGATTCAGGAACAGAATTCTAGTCGGAACTTACGTTCGGAGTATCATCAAGTAGAATACAGACTTGGTGTTTGCTGTAAAATTTAATTTTGTTTTAGTTTAAAATCTTCAATTCTGAAAATTTGGGCATTTTAAAACTTACTTTTTTATTTAAAACTCAAGAATTAGCCTACCTTCTTTTTTTAAAACTTTTCTAAGGTTTACTTGGAGAACGTATGAACGTAATGAAGGGCCTATCAGTTCACTTACCTTTCAAGGAGATTGAATGTACTTTTTTACTACTCTCCTCTTTTCCAACAACAAATATTGTCACTTAATCACTGAGTGATTGGTTAGTGGATCAACACCTGAGAAGGCAACTTGAAATTGTCCAATTGATTCTACAATTTTAATAAAAGCCAACTTTTTTAAAAAAGAGTCCACGCAAACTCAACTTTTTGCTTAACTGAAAAACCTTTTCGCCAAAGGCTAATTAATTTACACTCAATAGATTATAAGTTATTTGTTTAATTTAATTTTTCTTTTAATTTGAATCGAACAACTTATAACCAATTATTTAAACCTGCTACAGTAAAAATTATATAATTATTCTTGTTTTTTGCTGTCATTTTGTTTTTACAAACAGTCTGTTGAATTTTTCAAGCAATATTTTTTGATAACTTTATAAAAAAGTATATTAAGTTTGTAAGGAATATTTTGAGAAATAAACAGCTAATAAGAAATCAAAACCGTTTATAGTTTTGTGGGACAACCCCGTATAGATTATGCTCCACTTGGAAACCGACCTATTTCACAGATGTGTATCTCATGAATTTAATTGAAAAGTAAATACTATATAATTTTCGAAACTTTTAACAGTTGTAGGACATTTACTTTATTTGCTACACTCAAAAACGAATTAACCGATAAAGATAAAATTTTTCACCGCACTCATTCATGTAAATAGTAATTAGGATGTTCTAAAAATCATTTTCAAAATTGCTTTCGAGTTTAAAAAATGTAAATAAAAGTAAACAAAAAAACAGTAATTTCTCAAAATTGGTATATCAGATTATGCCAAAATATTGTTCATGTGTGTAGTCGTCGTTGGAGATTTGAATGAATTAAGTTTGCAGAAAAAATTAGCTCTATGTATGTTGTTAGCAGTGAGTCTGTAAGTTTGAATTTTGTTGCAGGATGTACGTATTACAACTACTGCTGACTATCCTGAGTGTATCCTGCGCTCTTTCTGCAAGAATATGCAAGTTTCCGAAGCCAAAAAATAACTTTTCTTTGAGAAGTGTATGCATTTAATTTATACAGTATTTTTTCGTTTCTTTAAGAAGGTGTCTGTATACGAAGTAAAATAGAACAAACTATGTCTTAAGCTTTAAATGTCGGCCTTTAGTTTACATCGCTGGATATCCAAAAAAATGTTGATTATGTTAAATGTGTACCTTGCCTTTTCTACGGGTTTTTCACAGAATAAAAATCACAATTGGTTAATTTAAATGTTGACTCAAAGATTTTGTTTCAGTGTAAAATACAAAATTGTTTTTATATTTGGGAGAGAAGCTTCTGCATGCAACTTATTGTTTACTGGTAGAATATAATACATTTTTCGGTAAAATGTATCAAATCGTTAGGCCAAAACCCTAAATATCTACCTCCACCTTTAAAATATTTCATTCGGATATCGTAACCATACAATTTACATTATACATGAAAGAATCATACAGTTACATTGTCGTTTGGTTGCTGCAGTTCGTGGAAATACTTTTTTTAAATAAATCAGTCACTTTCAGTGCCCGCCATATTGTTTCAGGCAAAAGAAAGTTTGAAATAACCTAAAACCTACGAAACATTGTATTTAACGATTATAAACGTTTGAAATGAAATTTATCGAATCGTTTCGTAGTGGACAGCGGACAAATTTAGTATTTTAACGTAACAAACAAACATTGAGTCAAACAGAAATTTGTTTTACTTCATATTTGACGTTGAGAAGATAAAATATTGTGTTTATATTACAGCGTTAAGAACTATTACACTCCGAGGAAAACTGTCATATTGTAAATTGTCAACAAAAGAGGTTAATGCAAACCTTACTTTCAAAAGCTTTTATTCTGTCTGTTATTTTAGAATAAATAACGCGCATTTAAATTCCTGTAAAATGATAAAATTATTGAGTTAATATCTAAGATAAAGTTATAATAACTATACTGTTCCAATCTTAAGGATATATTAAAAAAAATTAATTTTACTCCCATTTTAAACGGCTTTGTCCAGCTTGCAATAACAATATAATTACTATTTATTATAAAAAAAGTGTATAAGCCAATAAAAAATGTAATTAACTTATTTTTTATACCGTTTTAATACCTTATTTAATTAAATGAATATCTTTGTTGTTTTTATTTATGAAGTAATTTATTATACCGGCTATTTGTTAAGCTTATTTAAAATTATTTATCCTGTTCTTTTGTTACTTTTTACTTATTGCTTGTTTTATTTGTTGTTGTTTATTTATCTTTTAGTTTTTCATTACTAAAAAGTACCATTATACTTTTCAGTTTATGTTTGTATGATAGTAGAAATATTATTATAATTGGTTGCAATGTCACAAATTTCCATGAAACGATTTAATAATAATTAAAAATACATCCGGTTACAATTTCTTTCATTTATTTCCTGTTATTTTTCAAATCTAAATTTTCTAAATATTCGTGTACAACCAGAGTTTGAGTTAGGTCTGAAAAAACGATATCTTGGCACATTCACATTCTGTTCCAATACTGTATTTCTGAAATCGATTATCAAATGAGAAAAAGAAATATAAAAAATGTTACACTTTTTTGAACCGTTTATTTTACTGGTATTACAAATTCTTGCTCAATTTTCTTCTCTTTGTAAGTTTTCAGGATCCTGGTATATCGCAGCATTCAATTCTTTCGACCCGGTAGATATTAATTTTTTCGATGACGCCAGATGCGGCCGAATTTATTTTCACCTTAACAACGGCAAACAATTACGTAACGCATGGGAGGTTGATTTACCACTTGGGTAGGTTTTTAATTTCAGTTTGAAATGTTTTCGTCAGTAGCCTATATATTATCGAATATTTAATTTGTTATCATTAGTCAGTATTTCTTTAACGAAATTGCGACTGAAAATGTTCGTTTTTCTCCTTAAAAAAAGGTAGTTTTTATTAAAATGTCAGCTGTTGTGGAAAAATCAGCTTCTTCAAAAACATATGAAATATTAAAAATAATTTAAGTCCTTAATACTCTGTATAGTGAAGCACAGTAATTAAATATGGCTTTATAAATACGAAAATATTTGTAACAAAAATTTATTACACTAGAGTGATGTGCAGTGGAGGTTATGAACAGCTGATTTTGCACCACAGCTATTCCTTTGATAATTCCATTTCAAATGAAAATACTTTACATCCATTATTTAAAATGAATTTACATATATTTAAACTTTAGAATACTAATTTTGGTAGTTATTGATTTGATTTATTACCTTAATTGTTAAAAACATGTTTAAAATTTAAGGGTAAATTGAGTAAAAATTTTTAATTCTATTTTCAGAAAATTTGGCAAAACCGATATACAGGGGCCATTCTACTTACCGGACCCACAAAAAGGTTTACTAAAAACTTTCAGTAAGTTTTGAAAACAAAATGTGTAATAGTGTCATACACTTTGCTAACTATTAAGTTAGAAAGTGTTACGTTTTTTTTTTTTAAATTATTACTTATTAATGGAATACTTATGCCATTATTATTATGGCATAAAATAATAACAGTTGTGCAACTAATGCCGCACGCGGGCATTGCTCCCACTAGTCGGTCAGCAGCTCCTCTCTTGGCCATCATTTCTATTCTCTCATTTCCCTCAATCCCACGATGTCCGAGTAAACTTGGGTTAGTAATTTGTTCGTAATAAAAAGACTATGAATTCAACCTCCAGATCACTAAACCCGTACTTACAATGTGTGAGCCTATCAGGAGCACCAATTGCTCTGACCTTCAGCGATGTTCACACTCACACACATCCAAGTAAACCACACTCTTTTAGAATCAGAGGAACTGAAAATATAAAGATTTATCACAATCTACAAACATTTTTCTATAACAATCAACAAACTTTCTGTATATTTGGTATAAAGAGGAACTAAGATTGTAACACTGATCCTAATTATGAAGCATAATATGTCTTTTGAAATTGCTTACAAATTTAACACATCAAAAACTAAGTTAACTAAGAGTATAATGTAACTGTTATTTTTAAAGTTGCATATTAGGAAACGGTTTCAGAGAACTTTAATATTTTGTTTTCTCATTATAGTGCTAACTTATATTATGTTCTTAAACATTCTTCTGCAGACGTTGCTGGAAACTTCACATACGACTATACCTAAGCTTATACTAAGCTTATAATGTAACTGTTATTTTTAAAGTTGCATATTAGGAAACGGTTTCAGAGAACTTTAATATTTTGTTTTCTCATTATAGTGCTAACTTATATTATGTTCTTATACATTTTTCTGCAGGCGTTGCTGAGAACTTCACATACGACTATACCTAAGCTTATACTAAGCTTATAATGTAACTGTTATTTTTAAAGTTGCATATTAGGAAACGGTTTCAGAGAAATTTAATATTTTGTTTTCTCATTATAGTGCTAACTTATATTATGTTCTTAAACATTCTTCTGCAGGCGTTGCTGGAAACTTCACATACGACTATACCTAAGCTTATACTAAGCTTATAATGTAACTGTTATTTTTAAAGTTGCATATTAGGAAACGGTTTCAGAGAACTTTAATATTTTATTTTCTCATTATAGTGCAAACTTATATTATGTTCTTATACATTCTTCTGCAGGCGTTGCTGGGAACTTCACATACGACTACACCGTTCTCTGCAGTGATTACAACACTTGGACTGTTGCTTACGTGTGCGCGCATGTCACCCCGTCTTACGTATCAGGTAAGCTTAAAATAGCAATAATTGTTTTGATAATATCAAAAGTTAAACTTTTTATAAGGAATTGAGAAACAAGATGGTACAATTGATTCCTGCAAAATGGAAAGTAAATCGTGCAAAAAAAGGTTCTGTTTTCAAACTCGTCAAAAAATAACGGAAGGAAAATAACAGTTATTATTTGGTTTTCTTATTACGATAATTTAACAAAATCGATTGCATACAAACACGAGTGAACTAACATCCAATAAAACACATTTTTTACTCAATAAGACCTGAAACCAAAAGCCGGGTAAAATATATCGAACGTAAACTTTCTTTAAACTATACTTCATATTATAGTAAGAAAGTAAAAAATATTTTTTGCTGATTTTACCGAAAGTTTCAAGCTAGATTTTTCAGGTTTTTAAGTCCACATTTATGCTAATTATAATTTCTAAGCAAAAACCTGCAAATGGTAAAACGTTCCCAGCCAAAACTACAATTTAAGAAGCTGTAAATCACTTCTGAATTCCTCCAAGAACTAGTTACCTACTTAAGCAGTTTACTGAATAACTTCAATCTTCACACTTAACTGCGGCGTTAAGTCATATAACTGTTTTCAGTCGCGGATAAATTTCATAAATAGGCACGTAAAATATTGAAATTTGCTTGAATCCAGCAATCTCTTAGTTTAAAGTTCTTACGTGAATTTATGGAGGCAGAATTATTTTATGTGAATTCCTAACAGACGGATGGGTTTTCACGGTGTAAGTGATCTCCTTAAATTATATGGATTTGGTTGCACAGTGAATTGCGTATTTTAAAGTGAATCCCATATTAAGTGCGTCGTCCAGGGTTAATGCTTTACATTTTAATCTGTACTTTGCAAATTCACTGAGCCTAGTTAATAACATGGAAGAACACCATGGAAGACACGCCGCCGCCAAGTACGATGATTGATATTACAATCATTCCGTACACTGCGTTAGCAGGTGAATGATTCTGGCAGAATTTGACGGTGTTTTAAAGATTATTTAGTTGTGGACTTGGTGGGGAACGTTTTACCATTTATGGTTTTTTGTAGGTTGGTCATGATAAATTCAGTTATGTAATAATTGCTAAAGAAAAGGAAATATATTTGCAAAGAAATTATTTTAGTGCTTACATTTATAATAGCCGGATACTGTTAGAGCTGATATTTTTAATTATTATTGAGTAATTAAATAGGTATTGTTGTTAATTTTTCATTAATTATATTAACAGACCATTTTTCATAGATCAGCTGTTCAACTAATTACAGTAATATAAAAAATATAAAAATCTTTAATTTTTTTGAAATTTATTGCAATGTTATTATGTAAACATAATTATTTGCAGAATTATGTATATAAATTGCAAATACTGCATCCATATTTGTAGAGCGTCAAAATTTCAAAATTTGAATAATTTTTCCAAACGGTTTTACCATATAATAATTTTTTACATTTGTTTACGTTTATGTAAAAAGCATACACCATAACGATAACTAATAAAATGAGTAACCGTCGATTAAAATCACGTAAATATTAAAATTTTCCACTTTTGTGGTTTTATAATTTTACAGTCGAAAACGTAATTATTTTTGAAGCGTTATGCAAAAGAACATCCTATAAGCAAAACGGATAAAACGAGGCAGTTTATCAAAATTGTTTTTTTTAAACGAGGCAGTGCTATTTTCAAATTGTTTTCCTACGCTTTGACTCTACTGATTTTCAAAATTTATTTGTTTGATGTTTACCACTTCTCCATTCCAGGTATTAGTACTACCAACTCAATAGTAGTTTTAGTTTTTAAAGTATGTATAGTTGAAAAACGATATTCGTCATCTCCCGTAAATACACTCTGCGGCAACTTGGGTGACTTGGAGCGGGACGATACCTCGTTTCTTGATTCGATTTGTTAAGTCCGATTTAAGAAATAATGTATCAGGATAATAATAATTTTAATATTTATTACTGAGCTTTTTTTATAAACAGTGTCACGCTATATTTAACTCTAAAAGCTTTAAACACTTTTTTGTTAGATCGCTTGGATATGTAGTATACGGAGTTGATTATAATTTAAATAATCATTACTAAAATTATTAATAATACATAATTTCAAAATAAATAAATATAAAATGTAAAAACTTTTGGGATCAGTTCCGGAATTACAACCCAAACCCCTTACTTTCAAAAGGAAGTATTATGCCACTGATCCACGGATGAATTACAAAGTATAAGTTTATTAATAGTAAACTCACTTCAAGACTATTAATAAATAATTCTTTTTATGGCAAACGTTTCACTATTATAAATGTTTAATGTGCTCTCACATTTGTATTGTATTCCTCATAAATAATAAAGTACTAGGAATAACACTTCAAAACCATATAAACTCCTTCTTCAATACAATATTTTTGCTACAACAACGTGCCCACTAACACTTTCATATAAGGATTAAGTTTTTATTAACTAAGAATGAATATATTCATAAACATTTTAAAATACATTTTCGTGAAACTCAGTAGATTTTTAGTATTTTATCTTGGTTTCTTTCATTCAGCTATAAGATAGTATTAAATATTAATACAAAACATTACGTTTGTGGTTTGTGTCGCCATCGTGAAAACACAAAATTCTAAATCCAAGTTAAGTAAATTTGTATTTCTAGTCCAGATTTACGTTTTACGCCCGCTTTTACGATCGACTTGATAGTGATCATCCCAACCTCATTAGCGCAAATGTAATTGTGGAATTACTGTTGACTTTACGGACGTTTTTATGTATTTCGTAATTTGGCCGCCAAACTTCGGCACTTCCCAGCTTCTAAATAAACAGTTTCCATCTGTTTTCATTTCAATTATACTCGAAGCGTTGGATCTTAAAACAAAAACCTATGATATTTAAGCGTATACATTAAGATAACTGGACGTTATCCTGCGATCCGTTTGATCTTTAAACAAATCTATAACAATACTTAATGTAACATTAAGGTAATCAGGATGTGATCCTGTGGTCCGTTAAAACTGACACTAAGTAACCACGACACACACTTTCATTGAATGAATTATTTCACTCCTTTATTATAATGAATAATGGTTTTGGTAGCTGGCATAAAACCATAAAATCGAACTAACTTTTCAAAATTAGCTTACTAGATTTTGTTTGAATCTTTCTCATATGCCTATACGAAGAATCAAAAGTAAAAATAACAGAGATTAGAGTATTTTCTGTTCTTTTTAACTTACTTCCAAACTGTTTGAAATTCAAACTGGAAATTGATTAAAAGATTAAAAAATATTATTCAGTTCTTTCAGTAGCTTTTGAATTGGATTGTTTCGAGAATGGTTTGACCATTTTTTATTTAGTTATGGAGTAACTTTTCATCAAAATTGGTCAATACGTTTAGTATTCAGCGTTCTGCACATACATATAGACAAATGCGTACAAACACAGATTGGTAAAAATTTTAATAAAAATATTTTTTTTGACTTGGGAAAACTGAAAAAGTGAAGGTCTATCAAAATTTTAAGATCGATTTTTCTCCACGACGACCAAATTTTCTTAACAATTTGTATAAAAATCAAACTGCTCTGTGTATATATGTTGAATCTGTTACTAGTACACATGTATAGGTTATTATGATTAATCCAGCTGTGGAATTTAAAATTAAGAAACAAATAACTATATTGTTGTCCACGATCCGTGTATTTTCACAGAATTCGAGGTACTTTTATTGAGAAACCTGACCCAGTACGATGAAGTGGTTACATACGACCAACCGCAGAAGTGTTTGGAGATGGTGACGCAGAAAAAGGTGAAAGACATCCGCCGGATTCCAGACATAGACTGTTCTGCTGATTTCTATGTGGGACTCGTTTAAGCAATATAAATTACTTAATGGAATCTGTTAATGTTTGGTGTTTTTAATCAATCTTGCAAACCCATTATTACATTATAATTATACTGTTCAAAAAAAGTCTGAATAGTCTGTTTAGAACAAGTAAAAGAAGAAAGGTAAACTAAGAAAATATTTTGTTTTGAAAGCCGTTTCGATAGCATGGTCATCCTCAAATAAGCTCAGCAAGTAAGCAATAACAGTAAACGTCACTGATCTAGTATCTTGATATTTGCCAACTAACACAAACCTTCCAAATGTTTTAGCGAATTTTTATTGCAAAACAAGCAGCTAATTGAAGATGTCATAGTACAGTAGGGGGCCTACTATCCCAAGGGATTTCGTATTAAAAATTGTTTCTTCTTGAAAAAAAGAATACATCAATGTAATTTATAATATCCTTTTTTTGGAGGAACAATGGAACCGTAAGAAGCAGAAGATATTACGCCCATTTGATGTGATTCAATTGGTCAAGTACTCTGAAAATAACTGGAGTAAAAATGGGGTCCAACCACAGGTGAAATACGTAACAAACTTGAAATATTCGTTACAAAATTTTACACAACGATAAACAGAAGGTAAACGTCCAGTATGTAAAAAAAGCAGAGACAAACTACTAATTTTTTTCCGGCGAATCCGTTGCATCCGGTTCAGACGATAACGCTTGACGCTTGGGATAACGGTACTTTTGGTCCAAAAACTTTCGTTTGCGGAAGAACTCTTTGCACGAAGAACACATCATCAGCCTGTATAGTCAAAACACGATTAAGAAAAGCTTGTTCAAAAAGTTTATTTTTGTTTAAATAAGTAGAAGTTATAGGTTTTTTACAAGCTGGGGTTATTCCTGCAGATAAGAATATATAAGCCCTTCAGTGAGTCGTTTTAAAAAATTCAAACTCCTCAAAAAATTTTATGAAAATTTGTCTACAACCCATGTAAAAAAATCACCTGACGATAGCTTTTTACCAACGGTTTGCCTAAAACTTTATTTACCAACATTTGAATTACCAAATATAAAAAAGAACGCTTATATTCCAAATTTTATATGTTTATTCCACCAGTTTATTACGATAACAGTCCAATCATTATAAATAATTCCAAACTTCTTAAAACTTCTAAAATAATTTAATTTTCTTTTCTGTATATCATAAAATGAACCATGAGAAAACCGGTAATAATGGCAATGGTCCTTAACACAATCATCAAGAAAAGACAGATATCGAAATCGGATGATATGTTTTCACCGGAGAAGAAGTTCAACTCTGCTTTTGGAACACATTGAATTTCAAGTTTTTTAATGAAGATTCGAAGTTTGTTTAATATGGTTGGAGTCATACAATCTACTTTTTTTTCTTTTTTTTTGTGTTTAACGTCCGACTATTGTGCACACTTGGGCTAATGCAGACGATGGAATGATTTATAGCGTATGAAAATGCCAAGCCCTGGCCGGGAATCGAACCCGGGTCCTCGGGGTGAAGGCCCAGTACACTATCAACTAGGCCACCAAGGCGGCCATACAGTCTACTAGTCAGTGGACATTTTACCCAATTAATGAAATTTATTGTAATATAAGTTATTGATCATAATGTATGGCAATTTTTAGCTAATTTGCAAAGTTATGTAATAAAATTCGTTATTTTATTAAATATATTACTGTAACTTACAAATATATGGTTAATATTACTACTGTTGAAACATAAAAAATACCTATTTGATACCAGTAAAAAATTATAGTGTATGGCGGCTAAACGATGGTGTGACTCATGTTAATGGACATTAACTCATTGTTTGCAATAAACGGAAAGGTTCTTTTTCAAGAACACTTATGTGTAAGCCTAGAAAAACTTTAACAAAAAATTTAAAGGTTACTATATTTTCTTGGACCTGTTTGACCTGGTTTTTATTCTTTGGTCACTGAATAGTTTAAAGGGGAAATGCGACTGCACGTGTGTGTTCCTGAATTTGTAACTCGTTTTAGTGTGTTTCTCTTGTGTTAATGAATTCACTTGTGTTAAAGTGAATGTCATTTAATAGCAAAGACCCTAAATACATTTTTTGAACTATATAATTTTTTGTGTTTTTATTTATGCACTACCACTAAGTGTCCCCCGTATTCTACATCTCTGACGTCAAATATCTGTTTTTTATAAATTTAAATAAAGAGCACAGTCAGAGAAATTCGTTCATTCTTTCAACAATTTCAAAAAAGCGGCATTTCAATTCTTTTAAAATTAATAACTTTTTCGTTTTACGTTTTTTTGAAAAACGGATTTCACCATTGTAATCAGCGTTAAGAACTGAATATGTTATCATTTTTAATTTTCAAAATCCGTTCAAATGATGGAAAGTTTTGACAGCTGTCAAGATACGTTTTGGTATTATCAATGTAATTTGAAAGTTACAGTACTATTGTATGAAGATTTTAAATAACAGTGGATGACCAGGACTTGTTCATGTACACTAATATTGACATGGACATTGACATTGTCATGTACATTGACATTGACATGGACATTGACATGGATAAGGACACTGACATGGATATTGACATGGACATTGGACATTGGCATTAACGTTGACCTGGCAATTCACAATATTGACATGGACATTGAAAAAATAGAGACATTGACGTTGACATTGACATGGATATGGCCATTAACATGAACATTGATATTAACATGGATATTGACCTGGACATGGACATAGACACTTATATTAATATGGACATTGACATAGACATGAATATTTACATTCACCTTGTCTGGTGGGATCAGAATTTGTAGAAGGGTACGGATAAAGAAAAATACTTTGGGAAATTCGCTTCAATCATGTCATAGAGATAATTGCGTACCCTAGAATATTTTCTTTTTTCCAGCTGAAGAAACATTTCTTTGAGAACTGAGCATTTAACTTTCTACTGACACAATGAAATCAATAAGTGAGGCAGTCTGGTGCAAATATCACTTGAAGTTAAGTGACTCGTAGACTTCCTTCGCGTCGATTCACAACAGGCAATTTGTATTTGCAGAATGAATTGTAATGAGGAAATTTATTGAAAGTAGATTGTTAGTTTCACTATATATTTTCAATTTATTTGATAATTTCTTACTACTAATAAATTGTAAAAAAATTATTGAAGTTTACTGTACTAACTTGATGAATAGAGACGTTTTGTGAAGGTAAAACAATTAAAAAATTGTGCTTTTCGTGCAGGAATATTTTTTTAAAGTCAAATTTCGATAAAAACATATCCGTAAGTGTATCCCTAACATATCCTATAAGAAGATGCAGTATTCGTTAAAAATATTTGTCATGATATTTCGATAGATCTTTACGTTTTCCGCCTTATGATTTCATAAAAATATATGAACCTAATGTCTTAAAATCCATTACATAGATTGGGATCAAATTTTGCACAATATTTCTTACAAATAAAATTGTTATATTTTTACTATTTTCCCAAAAATTCCGCTTTAAAATAAAAAAAATCTTAAACCATACTTACTCAACACGACTTTTCAAAATCGGTTATACAATTTTTATGAAATTTGTACAATATAAAATTTATAACTAAAATTAGTGTAAAGTAACCCGGAAAAAACCAATTCTGTCCGCCTCCAGATTTCCGAACTGGATTTCTTGCAAAAATAATTAATGTGGAAATTTTGTCTTCACACTATTCTCTCGGATTTGGGCTTTTCATTTATTTTTCATAAATTTTCATTATTGTGTTGAGACACTGGCAGTAAGACATCAACTATTTCAAGAAACGCTGATTTCCTACTGCGTTTAGTAAAATCTTCCTATATCAACCGAAAATTATTTCCTTTTTTCTCACCACTACGTTTGGAAAAATAAAACTATATTTCAACGTGTAAATTACCGAATATTTATTAATAATTTATCTCACTATTTTAACATTTAATAACAATGTTAAACGGTTTATTGCATCTCCACGTGCTATGATAATGTACTTCGTAATTCATGTTCATTGTTGTTTATACACAGCAAAAAATTCAGCTTATGAGATATTCGCCTGCAGTTTATTATTAAATTGATATTTTACTGTGATTTTTATCAGTATTTCATCCTATAAATAATGACTTCATGTTAAACTGCTATTGCATTCACTGAATATTACGAAAGTTTTTCAAGCATATTTTGTACCTTCAAGTAAGTATTGCTGTGTGTGTCAAAATGGTTATTTGTTCTATAAAACTATAGAACAATTTTGTTCATATTTTAAAAGAGTTAGAAAATTATACATTCTTCTCATATTATTTTAAGTATAAATTAAACAATTAATAATTTTAAGGTTTTAAAGAGTCATCCTGATTAAACCCATTATAACCTAATTAAAATCAATACTACTAGAGATAAAAATGTTCTCCAGCTTTATCCGAATGGATGAAAACTTTTTTTAGGATCCGTGAGCAAAGCCCTTATAAATTTGCACGCGTGTCCGTTTGTCTCCTTACTTGTAAAAGATGTAACCGATGATTTTACAAATTGGCGAAAATGGTCTTTGTAGCGACCCAAACTAAAGAAAAATATTTAAAAAATATTGCAGGGTAGTTAATAAACAAAACCTAAGAATAAATGTGATATTGGGCTTTGAAAACACATATTAAACTAAAAGTGATACTAGTTCTAAGTATATAAAATTTTGTCTGCATTATACGAGATGTGGCCAGAAAAAAACCGTGCACCAATAATATGTCTTGCAGATGTAACGAAAAAGAAGTTTGTTTTTTAATTACAATTTTGAACAATAACGAAATGTAGTAGATCACATTTTCATATAAATTTGTTTTGTCTTGTATAAGTTCTTAATCTAAAATACATTTACCATTATCAAAGTTTCTGCGATTAAAAATGCATGTAAATTTATTTTTAAAAGTGAATAAAATGTAAATATAAACTATAAATTCAATACTTTTTCCAAAAAAGCCGATATAAATAAATAAATAAAGCAAATAAGTCTATGATTATGAATTTGTTTTCAGTTTTATTCTTCACGATAGATTTATTTTATTTTAAATTGTCAACACTAATTTGAGTCTAAGATATTTTCATACAATTTATGTGATCTCTGATAAACTATTTTTCAGAATTTTTCAGTTTATTTAATTTGTTTTCCATTATTTCCTGTAATGAATGTCTTTGAAATATCCCACACGTAAGTTTCCTTTGCGAGAGAATTTTCGTTCTGTAATTCAGTAAATTTCGATCGAATTATTTAAAAGTTAATTTCGTCTAAAAGTGTCTAATTGCTACCAGAAACGGTAACCACAATTTTTCATTGTAAATAAATGTAATTAAATTAGAATAAAAATTCTGTTTCAGAATGAAAATTTTGTTCCTGATTCTGATTTTGGGTTTATCTTGCGCAGTTTGGACCAGAAAATGTCTACAACCAAAGCCACTGGATCATTTTTCTTTTAAAAGAGTTCGTACTACATAATTACTTAATTTAAATAATAAGGCTATTATTAAAATTTATGCTTAATAAATTTTTCTTGATCTAGTGATAAATATTATTTAGAAAAAAATACGTTTTAGTTTACGCTGTATGTCAATGCACTACTTAATACATTATTGCTTTGAACAAAAACATTATTTTTAAACGCATTAAAACAAAAGACATTGGTATAGAGATTAATAGCTTTTAAAATTATAAAACCAATCGTAAATGAACACACACCTAAACACACACACACACACACACACACACACACACACACACACACACACACACACACATATATATATATATATATATATATATATATATATATATATATATTGCGAAAAGTAAAAACTATACGAGATTTTAAGAAGTTAATGGGTTTTGTGACATCTCACCGTGCGATCAAAAGACCTATTGTGAAACTACGACTCTTTGATTTTAGTTCAACAGACTGATACCGTCATGTACTAGCAGGCCACTGGCTATCTTATTCTGCTAAAAATCCTCAGAGTACCGGAACACCAAACATCTTTTGCCTCCTGCAAGCTAGAGCCTAGCAATCATAGATTATGTGATCTCTTCTTTCCTATTTACATACGGTTTCTTCAAGGAACATGCCTGTCCTCTTCATGTAAACCTTTAGACTACAGTTCCCATAATTTCCTGAGTCGTTCTTTATCCAGAATCTTCATCTAGTAGAAGCTAGCCCAGAGGTTTCGGGATCCAGACCATCACCTTCATCATCTGGAGCACTGCCCTCGCCAATAGCAATTACACTTTTAGGCAATCCGCCAATGTATTGTCAGGGAACGTATTCTCAAGCAATTGAAGGAATTATAGAACTTGAGTGAAGAATCTTCATTATCAGTGGATAAAATATCCCCCAGGATAATCTCCTGAATCACCTTCGATTTTTCTTTTAATAACGCCACCTGTTGAAAGAACAAAAATAAAGTCAGATATTTTTGTAGAGCATCTATATTTTTGTATCCCTAGAGATTTTATATAGATATTTTTGTAAGAGACCTTCCAACCACTAGAAAAGCAAATAGCAGACGAAGATATAAGGGTTAATGAGATAAATGATGAAGTGAGCATACAGCAAGCAACATTACAAAAGCTATGGGAAAAATCAAGAAGAACTTCTAACCAGTCTATGTATGTATCACTGGGTAAACTCTGAAGGAACTCTCTCTGCAAAGGACTGAACTAGCTGTTCCATATAACAAATTCTGCTTTTAGTATAAAGTACAATCTAAGTAAATCGAACATACCAGACGTAATAACGATAAACAAGCCAGAAACACCACTAAATGGTAACATATCATGAACAAATATTGTCTCAGAGAATGCACAAAAGCATTCTTCCGACACAAGCGAAAAATGTTTGAACAACACAAAACAAACTTTTTAAAAACCTACTACTCAAAAGCTCAAGTCAACTGTAGAAGAACACATTTTGGAATGAAAATGCAAAGCTTTTAATGAATTATGGCACCAAGGACTTCTGCATAATCTACAAAGACAACTCAAAAGACAATTTCACAATATTCCAAACTCACAAAACTTTAACCGATAATTTAGAGTGAAATAAAAATAGAGTATACACAGCTCGAACAAAACTAATCAGGAGTTCCACAATGTAGCATAATAGGATCTGTATAGGACCTGCCAGAACCAGAAGAACTAAAGGTCGCAGGTAAGACTGTAGTTATGACAGTTAAAAAGTCAACCACCAAATTACAAAGTGCAAGTAAGAAGTTGAGAGTAAAACTTAGTGAGACAAAATCAATGTCCACTCCATTAATAAAAACAACCGATACATTATAATAACTATTAACATGAAGCATGTTCCTTACATGAACAAAGCAAAACAATGGCGGCTCTCACCTGCAATTAGTTGGGGGGGGGTGATGCTCCAGAAACTTTTTTAGTCTTTGTTTTACAACTGTGTAGAAAGAAAAAGTGTGTATAAATAGAAATTTATTCAGCTAATTAATAAAATCCTAAGTGAACGAAATCAAACTTTTTCTCCTTACTTCAACCTAAATTGTAACAGTCCTAATTTAATCTATTCGTTTAAAACTGAAATCCATTTTTCTTTTTATAATTTGGGCAAAGATATCAATTACTTTCATCTTTATCTTTCGATGACTGTTGAGAAAATTGTTCTTTATTGAAAGCACTGTAAGCGCATTTGGTCTTTCTGAATTCATAGTGCTTCTTAAAAAAGGTTTTTTATTCTTTTCAACAAAAACATATAAATAATTGTAGTAAAAAAAGGACCTTCCACCAGCACACCAGTGTCGGAACTCTCTCTCTCTCTCTCTCTCTCTCTCTCTCTCTCTCTCTCTCTCTCTCTCTCTATCTATCTATCTATCTCTCTCTCTCTCTCTCTCTCTCTCTCTCTCTCTCTCTCTCTCTCTCTCTCTCTCTCTCTCTCTCAGTTTTGCTTGCAGTTTCATATGTGCGCATGCGCACATCAGTGAAACACCTCGCCGCTGGAACTGTGAAACGCACAGTTCCTTACAAAGATTTTTGTACCTTTTTCATAAACTGGGCAATGGCTTTTGACATTAAACTTAAGGATTATATATTAAGGCTTATATAAGGATATATAAGGATTATATAATGAAAAAAGTATTTATTATATTACACGTTATCGATAATATCAAATGGAATCGGGGTGCTGAAGTTTCACACAGGAGCCGCTACTGACAGCAATGTATATATAACGTTAGACAATAACGTGTTTCGGAAATACTTGTAAAGATTAAGAAGAGGATTTTAATCTCAAATCAGAAAGATTTTTGGCTCATTGGTAGAAAAGCTGAACTGAATTTACAGAATAACGTACTTATTTACGTGCAAATACTAAATCCAATGTGGATCTATGCGTCCAGATTTTGGGCAAAAAATCTGTACAAAAAAAAAAAAAAAAAAACACATCTATTGTGCAAACCTTCCTGAACAATGAATTCAGGAATATTGCAAGTGCCTCCTGATACATTACAAAGACTAAATTAATAAATGATTTTCTTGTAATTAAAATTTGTTTTTCCTAAATTTGTTTTAATTGTATAACCGTCTAGCTTTCAACAATGTCTAAGGACATACAAATCTCCTGTTCTAATTAATCGATTGTTATGCAATTCATACGTAGGCCTATTAATCTTTCTATACCAATACTATCTCTATTACAAGCAATAGTCTGTGAATTTTTTAAATGAAAATTTGATCACTTGACCAGTAAAGCAATTAGAAGGTACTAAAAGAAAAATATTAGTAAACCGGTAAATTAATGAAATATTAAATATTTAAAGTTCAACAACATAAGAGGAAAAATTTTATCTGAATTTTATTTCATAATATATTGAAAACGCTCAAGGAATTTGCCAAAATGGCTGCTGAACGAAGCAATTAGTTGAAAGTACATTTCACTCTAATCGCTCAAATACGTTGGAAAAGTGAATTTGAGAGTGAAATTAATATGCAAGTCACTTGTTATAACAATCTTGTTATATTAATCTTTCAACTAATATTAAAAGTTATTAAATTTGCTATATATGTTAATAGTGAGGCCATGCAAAGTAACCATTTTTTCAATTTTGAAAATATTTTTTTAAATTATTATATAAACTTACGTGTTCCATTTTAATCCAGTTTTTACGTTTAAACGATTACTGTGTGAGCATCGCGGAAACAATGTGATATTTAAATGGCATTTTATTTTTGTTTAGTTTTCGGGAGTGTGGTACCACGCAAGCTTAGATCCTATCGACCCAGCAGATATGAAGACATACCAATTTGCAAGATGTGGGAGGAACTTTTTTCACTTGGATAAAGGAATTCATAAAGAAAATAAATGGGCGCTTGATATGTATCTGGGGTTAGTTTTAAATATTTCATTTTTTGTAATTTTTCTTGAACTGCCTAAGTATCATATTTTGTACAGAACATTGCCTTAATTTTCATTGAAAAATAACGTAATGTAACTAATATTAATGGTTTTTAGAAATGGTATTAGTAATTTCGTTTTAATTTTTTATATTTTTTCCAAATATAGTCTATAAGTGCAAACAAAAGGTAGTCTTAGTCGGTTTACCGTCAAAGAACCGGTTCGGAACTAATCGATAAAAATTATAAATTGCTTCGTTATATTTTGCTCAGAATTTAATCAATTACTCAATTACAAAACACAAAATTTGATCAAATTTTTTACTCAAGTAAAAACACAAAATTTTACATAGAAAAAATTCACTGTTACAAAGAAATTTTAAATTCTTGTTTTTAAATGTACTCTGCAGTAGTAAATATTTAATTTCAAATTTCGCAAATGACTTCAGTTATGAGTGACTAAAACTTGAACAAAATTCGATTAACAGATCTTTGAAATTAATAACATTTAACAGGTTTTGAATTTGACTTTTTTTTGTATATAATTAAATTAGATTTTTTCAAAGTTTTGTGGTATTTAATATTTTTAAAGGTTTTATTTAATAAAAAAAACTTATGTGTCTGCCTTTCCATTGCTTACCTGTTTAACATTGTCTGTTAGATTATTCTTAAATTCATTCAACTTGTCTTTTTTACTTGTTGAATCTGAATTTAAATTCATGAACCAAATTATATTTAACCTCGAAACGCATGTTGAGTAAAAAAAGGGATTCTCTTATGTTTATAAAACTGTTACTTTTTATGAAACTGTTCCACAAATCGACTGTTGTTATTTTAGATTACATTTTGTGTAATTTTTTTTCAGGAAAGCAAAAAGTGATCTGTGGGGAACATATTTTCTGCCGGATTTACGAAAAGGATTTATAAAACTAAATAGTAAGTTTTGAAAATTAAGTTTGAATAATTAGGCTAAACGTGTCAAAAACAGTATTGAAGTTTCAGTGGAAGAGTAATGAAAAGAAACGTAAAGTCTATATTGTTGCTAGTTCTATGGAATTGTCCTCTGTCCTACTAGTGTTAGTAAGAAAGGAGAACATTCGGTAGGGGAATATTAAATTTAATAACTGACATTTGATTATGTTAATTTTTTAATTTAATGAATTTAAATAATAAATAATAAAAATAATAATTTAATAATCAGATTTATATATATTGATATAGTTTTTTTGTAATATAACATCATTACATTTATGAAAAGAAAACACTGATTCTATCAAACTTTAAAGTAAATGTATTCAAAAGTCACATTTTTTTAACTGTTTTTCAGACGTACCAGGAAATTTCACTTACGACTTAAGTATTCTTTGCACCGACTACACCAACTGGTTGGTACTTTACGCATGTAAGGAAGTTTCACCTAACTATACTTCAGGTAAATAAAATTCTAAATAATTAATCATTTTTTTAAAAATCAGCTTTAACTCTACAATCGCAATAAAACAATGTTATTATATATCTGAATATAGTGTCTGTCAGATATTAGTGCTTTCTCATCTTTCTCTCTCTCTCTCTCTCTCTCTCTCTCTCTCTCTCTCTCTTCTCTCTCTCTTTCTCTTCCTCTCTCAAAGTTATGTTACTATTTGTTTAATAAACATTATTTAAAACACAATTATAAAAAATTTTCTGTCTCTCTTTACAAAGTAAGATTATTGTGATTGTGAAAAAATTTACCATTTTATTTTTCATATCTAGAGTTCATCATAGTGGTTTTTCTGTCTCACTTTACAAAGTAAGAGAATATTGTGATTGTGAAAAAATTTACTTAATTATTTTTCATATATCTAGAGTTCAGTTCTTAATCGGATGTGTACTCATAGTAAGAGTGTAACCTAATCGATCAGTGTAGACAAGTCCTCTTCCAGTTTTCAGGATATATATTTAAAGAAAATGTTTTTCGTGTATATTTTGGAATAAATAGATTTTCTTAAAATTGACTATAACAATTTTGATCTGATGTTCAACCTGAAGAAGTAAAACGAAATAAAAAATCCCACCGTGTTTGTAATAATTTGTTTACGCTGCTTCAAATTTGATACGCTGAGTTATCATTGATTCTTTTACATTTGACCATTATTTTGAACAATATCGCATGAACCAATTTTGACAGTTATACCTATATACAGGTATAGGTATATAACCTAAAAAAAAAACCTTCGAAATAGGACTTTTTTAGGCAAAATTTGAAATCTATGTGATACTTTGCACCATTCTCTGTAGTGTTTATTTGCAATTTGTTTTTATTTTTCAGAATTCGTTGCACTAATGTTGAGGAATTTGGACACATATGATGATGTAGTTAACATTGGACGAGTGCAGCGCTGTTTTAGGACAATCACCAACAAAACGGTCACACAATTACCTCGAGTTCCATCCATTAATTGTACTTCAGATTTTTATGTTTAAAAATAAAAACTATGAATATTGAAAATTAAATTAAATCTTTCACACTTATCGTATGCAAATTTAGCATGAACTATTGTGTAAAGAATTTCGTCCCACGTTTTCGTTTCACTTAAGTCTGTATTTACAAAAAAAAATATAACCAAAAAAACGTAATATAATTCAAATACTTATGACGAATGTAATAAAATAAATAAAGTTACATGTAACAAAGGTAAGATTATTTACACCTATCGTTATTAACAAATTATATCTGGTTTTAGTAATTATTCACTTATTGCGTAATTGCCACAATTTGATATTTAATTTCAGGGCTTAAATTAGCTTGAAAATGTGCATCAATTAATTGCCTATTTAAAATTTTCAAACTGTACTGAAGAAAGTAATTATTCACTTATTGCGTAATTTCCACAATTTGATATTTAATTTCAGGGCTTAAATTAGCTTGAAAATGTGCATCAATTAATTGCCTATTTAAAATTTTCAAACTGTACTGAAGAAAGTAATTATTCACTTATTGCGTAATTTCCACAATTTGATATTTAATTTCAGGGCTTAAATTAGCTTGAAAATGTGCATCAATTAATTGCCTATTTAAAATTTTCAAACTGTACTGAAGAAAGTAATTATTCACTTATTGCGTAATTTCCACAATTTGATATTTAATTTCAGGGCTTAAATTAGCTTGAAAATGTGCATCAATTAATTGCCTATTTAAAATTTTCAAACTGTACTGAAGAAAGTAATTATTCACTTATTGCGTAATTTCCACAATTTGATATTTAATTTCAGGGCTTAAATTAGCTTGAAAATGTGCATCAATTAATTGCCTATTTAAAATTTTCAAACTGTACTGAAGAAAGTAATTATTCACTTATTGCGTAATTTCCACAATTTGATATTTAATTTCAGGGCTTAAATTAGCTTTAAAATGTGCATCAATTAATTGCCTATTTAAAATTTTCAAACTGTACTGAAGAAAGTAATTATTCACTTATTGCGTAATTTCCACAATTTGATATTTAATTTCAGGGCTTAAATTAGCTTTAAAATGTGCATCAATTAATTGCCTATTTAAAATTTTCAAACTGTACTGAAGAAAGTAATTATTCACTTATTGCGTAATTTCCACAATTTGATATTTAATTTCAGGGCTTAAATTAGCTTTAAAATGTGCATCAATTAATTGCCTATTTAAAATTTTCAAACTGTACTGAAGAAAGTAATTATTCACTTATTGCGTAATTTCCACAATTTGATATTTAATTTCAGGGCTTAAATTAGCTTGAAAATGTGCATCAATTAATTGCCTATTTAAAATTTTCAAACTGTACTGAAGAAAGTAATTATTCACTTATTGCGTAATTTCCACAATTTGATATTTAATTTCAGGGCTTAAATTAGCTTTAAAATGTGCATCAATTAATTGCCTATTTAAAATTTTCAAACTGTACTGAAGAAATAACCGGGAGTGGTCAAGGTTCATTTTCGAATTTCCAATATAATTTGGAAATTACCTAAGTATGATAGTGAAATCAAAATTTCAAAACCTCGTTTGTTAAAAAAATAATAAATGCTAGAAATTCGCTTCCATCACATCAACAAGACAGCTTCGTGTATTATTATTATTATTATACTATTGACTTACCCAACGTTAAACTAGAAAATTATAAAAATATTTTTATTTATTTAGTAAATTTTAAGCGTTCAATCTATCATAAAAGAAATTCATATTTTCGATAGAAGTATTTTATTTTATATTTATTATTAAAGGAAAAATAATTGTTTTTCATTACCCTAAATTATAAATATCTACTTTTCTGCACACATTTTATTTAAAAAAATTCTAACATTTCAGTTAAGGTAATATTTTGACATTTAATCTAACATCGAAAAATTTCTTTCAGTTTAAATATCAAGCAGTGACTTCAATCTTGTACGACAAATTTGTGAGAAAATTTTCTTTTTAAAACATTATGCTTTATTTTGTTTTGATTCTCTGAATCTAGACTCATTCGTACAATAGCAAACATTTGAGAATAAATGTGAACAAAATATAAACACAAATCTTACAAGTATAGTTTTGCGTTATTTTTTTAAGAGATTTTTACTTTTTAAAAAATGCATGAAAAACTAATAACTTTTAAAAAATTGTTTTTTTAAAATTTGGTTTATGAAGAAGACGAAAACCGTTTTTAAATATTCATCAAATCAAAAACTAATTTTTCCATGACAACAATATTTTTCACTCACATAATGAGGAAAAAAATATTTAATAATTCCTTCTGAAAATACGTCCATACAAGCTATGAAATTTTGCCGGTTTTTTAGCACAAACCTAATGTGATCAACAAAAAAATACGAAAGCTCTACAACAAAAGCTGCTACAAAAATTAATTTAAACAAACAGTTTTAACAAAAAGAATGCCGTATGACAGCCCGTCTATAGGACACAAAACGGACGTACGGAATTTCAATGGTTGAGAGATAAAAAGAAAGTCACTCAACCATTGCTTACCTCTCCGCAACATTTTGTGTAACTGTTTTTAACTTGAGGAGTGTTCGTAGATCAATAGCTGGTAGTTCGCTAAAACTCGAACCTGATCGCAGGTTCGAATATTGTTACTGCCTTTGAAAACTTCTGTATATTACATCGACCCCACTTTTTATTAAGCTAACTAGCGTAAAGTAAATTAGTTGAAACAAAAAAAATCCAATCATAATATTAAGTCTACAACACGTTTTAGTTTTTAGATAAGCTTAGGAATTCGTTTTATAGACGTCTTAGTAAACTACTTTAAAATTTCCAATAAATCCTGTCCAGCCATTCTTCAAAATATGATCAAACAATTTTTTTTTTTTTTTTGTTCGACTATTGTGCACACTTGGGCTATTGCAGACGATGGGATGATTTATAGCGTATGAAAATGCCAAGACCTGGCCGGGAATAGAACCCGGGTCCTCGGGGTGAAAGCCCCAGTACGCTATCAACTAGGCCACCGAGGCGGCTAAATGATCAAACCAAATAGACAGACGGACAGGATATGTTTTTAGAAAACTTTCAGATCCTCCAACGTAAGAAATGTGTCAAAATACCATGGGTGGAAAACAGTGTATAATAATAATAATAATAATTATTATTATTATTATTATTATTATTATTATTATTATTATTATTATTATTATTATTATTATTATTATTATTATTATTATTATTATTATTATTATTATTATTATTATTATTATTATTATTATTATTATTGTTATTGTTGTTATTATTCTTCTTTCATCCGGATCACCCACTTTGGGGTACGCCAAATCAATTACTTTGATGTGCGTTAGCTGCCCTCCGCTGTATCCAATACTGCTTCATTCTATCCGAGGCTGCCTTCCTTCTTTCATCGGAGACTGCCCCGCCCCTTTTAGATGTTGGTTTTTCTTGGAACCTTAGGTTTTCATTATGTAAAAGTTTTCGCAGTTTAAGTCCATCGTCAATCATCTCATCTGATATCGCCAGCTCAGTTAAGTCTTCCTGGACCCGCCTGAACCAATTACTCTTCGTTTTCCGATCTCTGAAGTTGTTATTATTATTATTATTATTATTATTATTATTATTATTATTATTATTATTATTATTATTATTATTATTATTATTATTATTATTATTATTATTATTATTATTATTATTATTATTATTATTATTATTATTATTATTATTATTATTATTATTATTATTATTATTATTATTATTATTATTATTATTATTATTATTATTATTATTATTATTATTATTATTATTATTATTATTATTATTATTATTATTATTATTATTATTATTATTATTATTATTATTATTATTATTATTATTATTATTATTATTATTATTATTATTATTATTATTATTATTATTATTATTATTATTATTATTATTATTATTATTATTATTATTATTATTATTATTATTATTATTATTATTATTATTATTATTATTATTATTATTATTATTATTATTATTATTATTATTATTATTATTATTATTATTATTATTATTATTATTATTATTATTATTATTATTATTATTATTATTATTATTATTATTATTATTATTATTATTATTATTATTATTATTATTATTATTATTATTATTATTATTATTATTATTATTATTATTATTATTATTATTATTATTATTATTATTATTATTATTATTATTATTATTATTATTATTATTATTATTATTATTATTATTATTATTATTATTATTATTATTATTATTATTATTATTATTATTATTATTATTATTATTATTATTATTATTATTATTATTATTATTATTATTATTATTATTATTATTATTATTATTATTATTATTATTATTATTATTATTATTATTATTATTATTATTATTATTATTATTATTATTATTATTATTATTATTATTATTATTATTATTATTATTATTATTATTATTATTATTATTATTATTATTATTATTATTATTATTATTATTATTATTATTATTATTATTATTATTATTATTATTATTATTATTATTATTATTATTATTATTATTATTATTATTATTATTATTATTATTATTATTATTATTATTATTATTATTATTATTATTATTATTATTATTATTATTATTATTATTATTATTATTATTATTATTATTATTATTATTATTATTATTATTATTATTATTATTATTATTATTATTATTATTATTATTATTATTATTATTATTATTATTATTATTATTATTATTATTATTATTATTATTATTATTATTATTAGCGAAATTCCATTTGAAACCAGCTATTGGTGTAACCATATTGATAAAACATAAAATTAAGAGAATTAATATGATCCAATCGTGACATTTAGAAGTAGTCTTAATCATTCGTTACAATTATTTAAATGTACTTAAACTGTGTATAAATTTTACTTGTGTACATGTGTGCAAACTATATTTTTGAGAAATCATAGAACTTAATACCGTAGATTCTCGATTCATCGAAATTTTCGGAACCGTTAATTTGACGGATGACAGAATAGGTCACCCACCCACACTTCCGACTATCGATATAACGACATATTCTATGTACTCTATAGCACAGAATATTTTTATTATTATAAATCTGGAAACTGTAGTAAGACACTATTGTCTATTTAACTGTAATTATGTATTATACAAATTGTACATGCGTAGGTATTTAATACAGTAAGTGATCGTACTTAACGTTTTGATAAGTATTCACGTATCAAACGCGAAAGCATCACGCGCACTACCACTTAGAGTACACACAAGATTGTTACGTGATCGACTTATAAGCTGAATGTTATTTTCGTAAATAGTGCTAAAGTGTTTATCTTTTAATAAAAACTTTCATGCAATCATTTAGAATTGGTTTAGATTAGTGTCAGTTATCCGCCTATGCTATAAATAGGTCGTGCACAGTTACAGTGTTTTCTTACAGGCTATTTACTTCGGAAATTGTTTAAAAATTTAGATAAGAAATTGACCTGGCGGTTAATTGAAACTCTACTGCAGTTCTGACAATTGTCGGACGAAAACTTGGTATTTAGTACAAAAAAAATATGTCAGTGTAGTATTTCTGCAAATTTCTAGTTCTGAAGCTATTTACAACAAATTCGTTTTATTAAAATTTAATCTTAGTTTATACAAAGAACCACAATTCCACAGCGTACCATATTTTAAATAAAATACGTTTATATCTCAAGAGTCTGCATTTATTCACTACATTTTGTACTTTAATATATTCTACATAATTACCTATTGCTGTTGGTGACGTATGAACAGAAATAGAATAATAATAATTTCTAAAATTCTATCGTATTATTTATATTTAGTAGTATAATGAAACATGTGTTTACTCATATGTCCCAACTGGCGTTTTACAGTAACTCTATAGTTGAAAATGTCAGAATGAAAGCTTTTATAAACTTCGTAGGTGTTTTGAAAAAAGTTTTTAAATAATCCATTATGGCTATATGAAGCTGTTTCATTGACGTGATTGAAGAGAATTTCCAAACATAAAGTAATGTCACGAATTGTACATTCGAAACGCTAAAATTAAATTTATTTTATTTTATTTTATTTTTGATACATTTGGATACACAGTCCGTTTATTTTATTATTTTTATAGCAATCTATTTATAGATAGCTTACAATCTATTTATAGATAGCTTACAATCTATTTATAGATAGCTTACAATCTATTTATAGATAGCTTACAATCTATTTATAGATAGCTTACAATCTATTTATAGATAGCTTACAATCTATTTATAGATAGCTTACAATCTATTTATAGATAGCTTACAATCTATTTATAGATAGCTTACAATCTATTTATAGATAGCTTACAATCTATTTATAGATAGCTTACAATCTATTTATAGATAGCTTACAATCTATTTATAGATAGCTTACAATCTATTTATAGATAGCTTACAATCTATTTATAGATAGCTTACAATCTATTTATAGATAGCTTACAATCTATTTATAGATAGCTTACAATCTATTTATAGATAGCTTACAATCTATTTATAGATAGCTTACAATCTATTTATAGATAGCTTACAATCTATTTATAGATAGCTTACAATCTATTTATAGATAGCTTACAATCTATTTATCTTTAAATAGCTTACAACACCAATAAGCTATTTGTATTGGATCTAAATTAATACATAAAAGTTACTAAGTTTCATCCACTGACAGTAACCTAGTTCAGAACTAATAGTCTCTTAAATAGTGAGACTTAAAAACTACACAGTTCAAATGGTTTTACTCTTTCAATCTTCTAACCATGCCATCGTTGTTGAGTAGCTGAAGGACATTAATGTAGTCTTTTTTGTGACTTTGAGCAAATTTTCTAACTTCACAATCGATAGTTAGAACTGCTAGGTCTTTATGCAAGTTGTCATTTCGGATGTAAAAGTCCGTTTATTGGTTACAAAATAAAGCATTTGAAATTTAACATTTTTATATTAGCGTTTAACTGAACATCTGGAACTATCAGTGTTAAATTCCGCTTTAACTAAAATTGGAATATTTTCTTAATAAATATTTAATTAATGCAGACTTTATTCCTAATATTCTTTCTGTTTATATATATATATATATATATATATATATATATATATATATATATATATATATATATATATATATATGACTAGCAAGTAACTAAAGGTTTAGCTGTAACTAAATGTAAAAATCTGAAAGAATTGGTCAGGGAATTAGAAGCAGTAAACTTTATAAAAAATTAAATTCAGGAGGCCGTTACTTTAAAAAAAGATAAAGACAGGTTTACCTAATTTATTGTACGTAGGTTAGGACTCAAAAAATGTGCGAAAAATCACGTAGGCAAAACATAAAAAAATACCAACTGTTGGAGGAACGTAACAGCAAAAGAAGTTTAAATTTAGAGATTTTCCAATCACTTAAGGTTAGACACCACCCACGCTTTCCGTTCTTGATTAAGCAATTTAGGTACTGTGGGAGGGAGTTCATATAAAAACTAAAAACAAGGTCCGCGAAAGAAGGTCTTTCAGTTTTTCCAACAGCTAACCTACGTTGCTTCATATTATTATTATATTATAATTAGTTGTAGTTACAAAACAGTATCAAGTAGTATAACCGAGAAAGTTTTTTATTATTATTAAAGTATTAAGTGGATTTTTTATTTTAAGGCGAAAAGCACATTGAGGCCTCCCTAAACGTAAGTGTGAGTGTAAAGTGTCAAAGTCGTAAGAGTAGTGTAGTAAGTGTAGGTGTGTGTTAGACTCGGGTACCACGAGGGACGTCTAAATCCTCTCAAAAGGTGCAGCTAGTCCCCCTGCGGACTGTTAGTTGAAAATATTAAGGTTTTGTTAATAAGGTTTTCAATATTATATAAACAATTGTTTTAGTTACAAATTATTTCTCAAATTAAATAATTATTATTAAAATGCAAAAAAGAATTAATAATTTATCTCGTGGTGGTTCTTTGATACTAAAAACTTGTACAGTGTTAATTACCACTGTATAATTTTTATAATTTATTATAATTTATAGTAGAATTTTTATAATATAATTTTTATAATTTTTATAATTATATAATACAATTTTTATAGTATAGATTTTGTTATCGGCGTTTTTATATTAATTATTCAAATAGAACTAAAAACGTCTTTAAAATGTTTGTAATGCACAAAGCGTTCATTGATTACAGTAGTACAGCGGCACAAAAGTTGCTACTGTGAATTTTTACAATTTTTTTAAGTCAATAGATTCAGTAAGAATACTGAGTAAGTGTGAAATGTAATAATTTAAGCGTAACAGTTGATCTTCAAAGCTGACTCATCCCAACAATAATTAACTCGGGAACTGCTGACATCTGGACCTACCATTTATCTATCTTCGCATAATCAAAGACTCTCAATAACAATCTTGGTAATTAACATTGTAAACATTTTTACTATCAAAAAAACACCACGTGATAAATTATTAATTATTTTTTGCATTTTAATAATAATTATTTAATTTGAGAAATAATTTGTAACTAAAACAATTGTTTATATAATATTGAATACCTTATTAACAAAACCTTAATATTTTCCAAACTTTCCAGTAAATATAAACGACTTTTGCAATAATCAAGTGGTGAATATATGGTTATACATAAATGTATATATATATATATATATATATATATATATATATATATATATCTGATGGGATGGAAACGAATCCAACAATACTTTATTTATCTTACACTTAAAAAAGTCTTATTTCAACACAATTATCATCATTAGGATTTACGTAAACTACATTTAAACTTTAAAATATTATTAAAAACTGAAAATTCAAAATGAACCAAAACAACCGTCTTATTTTCAATTGAGTTCGAAATGTTGAATTGCTAACCTATAGAGTTTTAAAAAAATGTATATTACAAAGTTGATTTTTGTAATCTTAAGCATGGTCGTCATTTTGAAACAGTTGAACTGCTTTTGCCGTTAGTCAAATCGCCATACATTTTTAACATTATTTATCTTTTTAAACATTTTTAAACTTTCACTGAATTTACGAAGTGGTACATTGAACACCATCAGTGTATTTTTAAAATCAATTAGGAAATTCTAAATTCTAACTTAAGGTAAAACAATATTTTAAAACAAATATTTACAAAATTTAAATGATTAACCTAATACAATTTTGGAAGTTTTTTTTCATACTCACTATAATCGTTTATCTATGTACTTTAAATGTTCATTTAAAATACTGACTTTGACTAAAAAAGTAATAAATTGAAAGCTATTTTATGTAGCTTTTATCTTTATAACGATATGAAGGCATTTAAAAAAACAGTCACATTCTACTACGCCTAGCTTATTTAGCTAAAGGAAAAAAATATAATAAACTCTTTACAGCTAATCAGATTTTATCTAATTGTATTAATGTTTTAGCTCTAAAATACGAAAATACTTTCCTTTGGGCTTTGGAGTATGTTATTTTATTAAAAGTCACTTATTAGGGCTCAAAAACTAGAAACATATATTGTATATTAAAGAATTAATTTTTTCACACTTACCATTATTTCTATTTATTTTTACTTATTGATGGTTGAGATGGTTTATGCATGTCTGATCGATCTCAAGGTCGTTGGATCGAAACTACAATTACCGTAAGCTTTACCATTTTCCTCCAGAAAACCGTACCCGGTGTCCCATACACCTGTATTTGTCGTCACCAAAAAGCCTAATTTTCTTAACGTTTGTCATGTAGGTTTAAACCATTACCATATTTTGACCATATTGTTAATAGCAATTGTATTAACCAAACCGATGAATGCATACCGTTTTTTGTTTTGTTAATTTATTAACTGTTATTTTTAAATCTATGTTTCTGTACACTACTCTATTACCGTTACAATAGTGACTTGATAACTTTCAAATTAGTGACGCCTGTGATACAGTACAAACAATCAGTGAAGCAGTGTACTATCCTGCAAGGTGTGGCCGCTTCGGTAAACTTCCATCTCGTCAAAATAAATAACAATGTCCTGCTGTTTGCTTTTTAAAGAAGTAAAAGGATTTATCTTCTGCTTAAAAAACAATTCGTGTCCGTACTTGAAATGAGAATCGATCCTTGCGTTTTGAGTGGTCGTTAAAAATTTATATAACGAATTTTTGACGGTGAGTCTTGATTAACCGTTACAGTTTTTATCGTCAGTTCCTATTAACCGCCAGGTTGATTCCGTTATTTGACATTTTTGAACCGTATGCCATAGTAATTTGTATTAAATAATAAAAGTAACCTTCTAGACAAAACAGAACACTGTGGCTGGACACGACTTATTTATAGCATATGAGATTGAAGTTGATATTAATTGCTACCCCAATCGAACATTGATAATCGAAAAGTAAACTATCATATCGTCTGATGAACACACTTCAAATAGTGCCAACAAATTCCGAAAGAGTGTATGAATGTTTCTATTGAACGATAAGCACTCTCACACTATTTACGATAATACCATTCAGCGTATATGACGAACACATAACAGTGAAGTAAATACTTAAATACGGACAACTTACTGTATTAAAGATGTATGTATGTAAAATTTGTAAAATACGTAATTTTCAATAGAAAATTTAAGAGTTTTACCACATTTTCCAAATAATAACAATAATAAAAAAATTCAGTGCTATAAACAAAATATTTTATTTTTACCGGTAGCCAAATTACGGGTGGTATATTTCTGTTATTCTTCTCTTTTGTTATTTGTCATCCCAACGGTCCCGAGAATGAAGGTTAATCGAGACTCTACTGTGTGTGTGTGTATATATGTGCGCGCGCGCGGTGTGTGCATGTGTGCGCGCGTGTGTGCGCGTGTGTGTGCGTGTGTGTGTATGTAAGTATGTGTGCACGCGTGTGTGTGTGTGTGTGTGTGCTGTGTGTCTGTATGTAAGTATGTGTGCACGCGTATGTGTGTAAGTGTGTGTGTGTGTGTGTGTGTGTGTGCGCGCCCGCGCGTGTGCGTGTGCGTGTGCGTGTGTATGTGCGTGTGTGTGCATGTACGTGTGTGTGCGTGTGTGTCTGTGTGTAAGTATGTGCGCGCGCGTATGTGTGTGTGTGTGTGTGTGTGTGTCTGTATGCGTGTGTGTCTGTGTGTAAGTATGTGTGCGCGCGTATGTGTGTGTGTGTGTGTGTGTGTGTGTGTGCGTGTGTGTGTGTGTGTGTGTGTGTGTGTGTGTGCGTGTGTGTCTGTGCGTGTGTGTCTTGTGCGTGTGTGTAAGTGTGTGTATGTATGTGTGTGCGTGTGCGCGTGTGCGCGTGTGCATGTGCGTGTGTGTGAGTGTGCGTGTGTCTGTGTACGTGTGTGACTGTGTGTAAGTATGTGCGCGCGCGTATTTGTGTAAGTGTGTGTGTGTTCGTGCGTGCGTATGTGTCGGATGTGAATTTCACACTCCCACATTTTATGTTTCGAATGGATTTAAACTTCACACAAAAATCGATTATGATAATAGCTTAAATATGTTCGTTACCTAAGAAAATCAGTTCAAATGATGCCCATTGCAAATCTGTAAAAAAAACCCTTTTTTACTTTACATGTTTTAAAAATCTCATTTCATAAGCGGAATAAAGTTAAAATCTTTATAAATTAATATTTTAAATTTTCGAAACCCTTTGATATTATGAATATTGTTTGATTGTAATATCAGTTTAATTTTATATTTCCTATGTATTTTATGATAATTTGATAAATTATCAGTTGAAGCATTGTATTTTCTTTCAGGGTTTGGTCGCTTCATTAACCTTCCATCTGGCCAAAGTAAACAACTGGGATCTACACTTTGTTTTTGCAAAAAGTAAAGGGGTTGATTGTATGGGCAAAAAATAAATTCGTAGACATACATTTTTGGCTCAGGTCATTAAATAAGCATGCCTTCTTTATTCCTAATAAAATTACCTTGGTTATTTTTCAACAAATTTAAAAACAATAACATTTTTGTTATTTTTAAATTTTGCTTCTTTTAATGTTTTAAAGTAAGCGAATTTAGAATTATGAGTTTTTTAAAGCCTTATTGAAAAATGAATTGTAATTTTGAGGTTTTTCAACCTCAATTTTTTTGTCGGCAGATTAGAAATTATATAGGTATACTAAATGTACCAAATTAGTACAATTACCCGGAAGTTTTGGTATATAATTTTCAGATATTTTGTATTGTATTAACGTCTGTATACTATACAAGTGTAAAATATGAAATTGGAAAAATAAGGATTTACAATACAAAATTTGTACTTTTATTCTTGTATTTTTTTTACGTAATATCATAACACAGTTGACCGGTTAAGATATATTTGAACTATTATATGTAGCTTCCAGTTTCAAACAGATATTAGTTCAGAAATTAGGCCAAACAAGAGTACAGTTTCGGTTCAGTGGTTCAGAAACTGTTATCATTTAATACGTTACAGTTTTAAACGGAAAACTGCATAATAGCCACTGGTCTGCGAGTGATTTATGAATTCTAAAGTTGGTTACCAATCAAATTCAATCATTCATTCTTCCACTTTATTTAACCACTAGCTACGCACGTAGATGTAACCTGGGCAGCTCTGGAAAATCCTTAAACTTAAAAAAACAATAAAACTAGTGTTTTCCTTAATAAGCTCGAACAAATAAATATTAGTGTAACCAACCTCCTAACGTATGTAATTTATTATTGCTTTGTTTATTGTCTATTTGACACGTTATTTTTTAGGAAGGTCTCTTAAGGGACTCGGTGGACGATGTGACTAAATCACCGGTCAGTCTGCTGCGTTTCTGAGCTGCGCACTTTAAGGTTCTTAGTTTGCAGCAGTTATTCCCGTTGCTTTTCCCTAACGCTGATCCCTCGTCCTCAGTAGTTTAACTGGCATAAAGTATGTACGTTAAGAAAAAAATAGAAGGGGCTCCGTGTTAGAAATGGTTAAAACACTGGTGTATGTGTCTATGATTGTGCTTCTCAAGGTCATGGGATCGAGAATGCATTTACTGCTATAAGCTTTACTTCTTCCTCATCTAAACAGTATACCGATTTTCGTTCTTGCCCAAAGAGTCTGATTTTCTTAACGTTTGTATGTTTTTACCATATTTTGAAACCATTTATAACTTTAAAAAAACAACTTCTAAGACTTTATTTATAAGAAACGTTATAAATCGGATTATTTCAAAATATTTTCTAAATATTTGCTCTCATTAAGCTTGATGCGCCATTTTTTACTCCAAGAAGCGACATAATTAGCCGCTTTTTATAATTTATTTTTGCCATTTACAAAATTGTTTCCAACAGCCAAAACAGTCGTCATCAGAGTAATTGAATTAAATTGAATGGATTTTTCTTTTTGATACTTGTCCAACCTAGGGCGAAAATCGATTTTGGGGTCAAATTTAAATCCAATCGGCATAAATTAGCACAGTACACGTTCAAATTACACTGCAAATAGGAAAACTAATTATCGTGTTTTCAACAAAATTTCAACAATTAAAACCTTAATTTAAAACCTAGGTTTGTCATTAATTAATATGCTTCAATTAAAATAATTAATGTTCAAAGAAAACATTCTAAAAGTCGCAGTACGCGAATAACAATCGGCGGAATATAAACTGACACACAAAAATATAAACACATCCAAACTGACATTTGTTGAGGAAAGTTAATCATTCATTTTGATAAACGATAAAGGAATTATTATTTTTATAACAGCTAAGAAAGTTAATTTCTGAAAATTCGTTTTCAAAACTCAAATAAGTACGTGATTTAAGATAAACAATCTGATGATTTTACATGTGTACTAATACCTTTGCCAATACGCTGAGCACACCATTGTTGAACCATAAAAGAACACCATTGTTTTACACCATCTACGCCGTCTCCAAGTGCAAATATTTCCACCATTTTCCAGTAATAAAACTATTCTAAATCTTTTTTAATGGAAATAACTTTAACGTATGAACGATTCTTTACAATATTTACACTATGTGTTTAATTTTCGTTGTTCAAACGAGTCCCAAATAAAAATCAGCAGAACAGTTTATCGCGGGAATCCGCTGGATATCTTTCACCTTTTTCTGCGACACCATATTCAAGCACTTCTGCGGTTCGTCATAAGTTATCACTTCATCGTACTGGCTCAGGTTTCTCAATAGAAGTATGTCGAATTCTGTGAAAAGACACAGATCGGAAATAACAGTACAGTAGGTGTTGCTTATTTTAAATTCGTCAACTGTATTCATCATATTCTATACAAGTGTACAGGTAACACATTCAGAACTTATACGCTAAGCAGTTTGTTTTTTTTTTATAATGAATACAGTCTTAAGAGAATTTGGTGATAGTGAAAAAAATTCAGTGTTGATATTTTGATGGATCTTTATCTCTTTAGATCACCTGAGTTAGGGTAGTAGTTTTTATTCAAATGTTCTGCAATTGTTGTGTGTGTGTGTGTGTGTGTGTGTGTGTGTGTGTGTGTGTGTGTGTGTGTGTGTGTGTGTGTGTGTGTGTGGGTGTAAGTGTGTGTGTGCGCGTGCGTGTGAGAGAGAATGTGTGTGTGTGTGTGTGTGTGTGTGTGTGTGCGTGTGTGTGTATGTGTGTGTGTATGTGTGTGTGTGTATGTGTGTATGTGTGCGTGTGTGTGTGTGTGTGTGTGTGTGTGTCTGTCTGTCGCGTGTGTGTCTGTGTGTGTGTGTGTGTGTGTCTGTGTGTCTGTGTGTGTCTGTGTGTGTGTGTGTGTGTGTGTGTGTGTGTGTGTGTGTGTGTGTGTGTGTGTATGAGCGCTCGCACGTTCGTGTGCGCGTGTGTGTGAAAGTGTGTTTGTGTGTATATGGGCGCGGGTGTGTATGAGTGTTTGTTCTCGCGTGCGTGCGTGTGGGTGTAAGTGTCTGTGTAAGTGTCTGTGTGTGTGTGTGTGTGTGCGTGCGTGCATGCGCGTGCGTGACTTCGTGTAAATCAATTGTGGTAAGTAGCTTAGACAAGTTTGACCAGTAAAATTCGGTCAACAGTTTTACAATAGCTGGTATTTCAAATCTTTAAAAATTGATGTTTTTTGTCCTTAATTATTGTTTAAATCCGATTTCACCATTGTAATAGCTTTAAAAACTGTATAAATTAGCGATTTGGATTTTCAAATCGTTGAAATTAAGAATTATTTTAACTGTAGTCCTGGTTCGTTTTCATGTTTTTAATGTAACTAGGAAGTTTAAAGTCAGGGATTCGAAAATGTTAAAAACTGTTTTTCTGTACACACTTTTTGTTAAAGTTTCCTTAAGGTACTCTTTACATGTTCAAACATAAAATATGAGTCATTATATTCCCAAAAATACAGGAACAGAAGCTATTAAAATAACTGATTGTTTTAAGTTTTCAATCAATTTGCATTCAATTAAAAACATGCGGTTGTCGAATAAATGAAAAAGAGCAGAAAGAAATCTAAACTCTGTTATTTCATGTTTTGATTTTTCATATAGGCCTACTAGCAAATTCAAACAAAATCTAGTCAGCCGATTTTGAGAAATTATATCGACTTTCTGGTTTTATGAGTGTAACTACCGAAAAACGTTTTTGTGTGAAATAATTCAATATGTGAAAGTTTGTGTAATATGTTTACACTATTTTTGTAGACTATATGTGGTTACTTAGTTTGGCGGATCGCAGGATCACGTCTAATTATCTTAATGTATACGCTTAAATATCATAGGTTTTTGTTTTAAGATTCTACGCTTCGTGTTTAATTGAAATGAAAGCAGATGGAAACTGTTTATTTAGAAGTTGGGAAGTGCCGAAGTTTGGCGGCCAAATTACGAAATACATAAAAACGTCCGTAAAGTCAACAGTAATTCCACAATTACATTTGCGCTAATGAGGTTGGGATGATCACTATCAAGTCGATCGTAAAAGCGGGCGTAAAACGTAAATCTGGACGAGAAATACAAATTTACTTAACTTGGATTTAGAATTTTGTGTTTTCACAATGCGACGCTACGCAATGCTTCGGATTTAAGTACCAGGCCTATATGCAGAACAAAGAAATTAAGTATGCTACTAACTTAAAACTGATTTAAGTATGGCAAGATTTAATGTTTGATAACTAATGAGTTTTCAGGAATTAATTTTAAGATTTTATCTAAATTTTAATTTTTATGTCAAACACTGTGGTTCTTACATAGAAGTGCGATTGGACACTTCGTTCAGTTAGAGAAAACGCAGTGTCTAAAAACCTTGATTGAATTATCAATAGTTATATGTTAATGGGAAAAAATCAATCTTGAATTTTTGACGAAATATATGGATGTGTGTGTGTGTATGTGTGTTTTGTGAAAAATCTTTTAATCGACTCAAATAAATGTCATTACTTTTTCTCAAATGTAATAAGTTAGAAAAAATGTTTGAGTAGCAGCGTATTGAACAAGTCCTGTTAGCGAGCTGGACCTAATAAAATGATTTTGAGTTCAGGATCATTTTTCCAAATATTTAGGGGGAGTTCAGCTCAATAGTTCATTTTCAAAGCAATTTGATAATTTCCATTTTACCAAAGAAATATTAGCCAGAAGATTTTTTTTTAACGTCCGACTATTGTGCACACTTGGGCTAATGCAGACGATGGGATGATTTATAGCGTATGAAAATGCCAAGCCTTGGCCGGGAATCGAATCCGGGTCCTCGGGGTGAAAGCCCAGTACGCTATCAACTAGGCCACCGAGGCGGCTTGAAAAAACACTTCCGCGGCGATGAGCGCAGATGGGTCTGGGCGTGAGCCTGACTGGAACCGTCGTCGCCGCAGATCTTGATGGTAGTAGCAAATACTCCAGCGAGGACCTGGAGGACTGACGTGGAGAAGGGTTTCTTGTGAACAGCTCTTGCACAAGAGTCAGCTCTTACACTTACAGCACTACACTTACGACTTTAACACTTTACTCTCACACTTACATTTTGCCGCCTAGGTGGTTTAGTTAATAGCGTACTGGGCTTTCACCCCGAGGACCCGGGTTCGATTCCCAGCCAGGGCTTGGCATTTTAAATACGCTATAAATCACCCCATCGTCTGCATTAGACCAAGTGTGCACAATAATCGGACGTTTAAAAAAAAATGGCCGGGAATCGAACCCGTTTCCTCGGGGTGAAAGCCCAGTACGCTATCAACTAGGCCACCGAGGCGGCTAGCTAGAATATTTATTCCCTATTGGTGAAATATTTCCTGTTAATTTCCTTCCTATTATTTTTTTGACGAGTTTCTGAACAGAACCCTATCACCATTTTTATTATCGCTTTTATAAGTGTCAATTGTACCATTTGGTTTCAACCTTTATAAAAATCTAACACTTAATATTATCAAAACAAATATTTTTATTTTATGTTTACCTGATACGTAAGACGGTGTGACATAAGCACACGCATATGCAATAGTCCACGTCTTGTAATCACTGCAAAGAACGGTATAGTCGTAGGTGAAGTTCCCAACAACGCCTGCGAAAAATCACGTAAGAAGATAATGGAATTTGGGTCGCTAGTAAGAAAATAATATTAAAAAGTATCTGAAAGTCTTTCACTTTGCCACTTTAAAAATAATAGTTACATTCTACGCTTTGACTACTTAGTTTTCAATGTGTTACATTTCGAAAAATTTACATTTTAAAAATAAATTTAACTAAAGTTTCATAAATTGATTCAGTGTTATAATTTTATTTCTCTCTAAGCAAAGAAAGAAGAAAGTTTGATGAAAGTGAAAAAAATCACGTTGAGATTTAGCGAATCTTTATGATTTCAGGTTCTATTATTCTAAAAGAATGGTGTTTTCTTTTTGTATGAACATTGCTTATGGTTAAACTAACTGAAAGATTTTCATGAAAATCGGCATCAGGTCTATCCAGATTATCAACGTGTTAAACATCGAATTTTCTCAAAATTGTAACGAACAATATTCATTATATTTTGTTAAATTATAGTTTGTGCAAGTACATAAATTGCTTAGTCGTTTTTGAACTAAACACTTTTGGTTAAAGAACTACTGGAAAAAAAGGAAAATCTGTAAAGTTTCTCAATTTTGGTTCATAAAGTTTTTATCAAACTTTGTCGTATAATCAGCATCATAAATCAGATTATTATAGGTAACCAGTGCTATTGAGTAAATCGCAAAACTCAATATATCGATTAGTTTATTACGACTGTTGTGTGGTTTTAAACTAACTGAAATTTCTTTCAGTGTTATGTTTCATTTCTATCTTAAAAATAATTTTCCGTTTTTTTTTAAACAATTATTTTAATAGTCAAAACATTGTATTTCTCAAAATAAGCTCAGTTTCCATTACATTTTTTCTAAATATTTATTCCACAACTACCTAAACTAAACGTGTAGCAAAAAAAAAAAACTGTGACACAAGATATCGAAAAACTTGAAAAGTATGCATATTTTCTTATATACACTGACCAGTTTAGATTAGATTCACACATGAGTAATTTAACTACAAGCCATAAAAACGAGTTAGGCCTATACAACAAAAGTTATAAATGTTTACAAACTCATACGATTCGAAAACTTTGATTCGTAAAAACATAAAATTGTTTATTAGCGTCTGACCTCCTTAGTTTAATTATAACCATCCAAAATAAACTCACTAAAGGCTAAAACTAAAAATTTTAAATTATCTTCAACCATTCGGTAGAAAAATATATAATGATCCGAATACTGATAATTAATCTACATTCACGTACACTTAATAATTACGAAAATAATATTTTATTCACTGATCTCCTTCTTTATATTATGACTACAACAGTTTATCATAACTTTCATAACCGATATTTAATCAACTATCGATAGATTGTATTGTTCTTTTCACAAATAATGGTAAATTTTTGATTTAATATTAATCGTAATAATAAAATTAATATTCCATCATTAAATTACAAACTTAGAAGCGGACTGACTTAACCATAGTAAGCTAAGTGTTATTTCACGTTATTGTTGTTGCCAAAACTTACTGTATGTTTTTAGTAAGCCCTTATGTGGATCCGGTAGGTAATATGGCCCGTATACATCGGTTTTGCCAGATTCTCTGAAAATAAAATTAAAAACGTTAATTCAAATTACACTAAAAGAGGGAGAAAATTGTGTATTGATTAATTTAAAAATTAATAAAATAAAATAAACAAGTTCTTTGTTAAAGGAATCAACTGAAACCTGCGTTTTTTTTTTATTACTTCTGCATGAGTTTATTGTTATAAGTTATTCATGTAATGTTTTAATGATAAAAATACAAAAACTAATACATTGCATACAATATGTTCAATTAAATTTAAAGTTTTTTCTTTTAATATTTTGTTAATATTTTTTGTAATACAGTAACCACTTTAAACTTAGTTTATTCCTCACGACCAAACATATAACTGTTTCAATATTAACATCAAAAAAATATAATTAAAAATCACTATTTGTTTTTTATTTTATTTTTATCGTAATATCAGTGAAATAATAACCTCAGTTAAAACAGAATTATTTAATAAACAGCTGTGGTGTAAATCAGCTGTTTAGGTGAACATCAAATCCGCCTACACATGAAGATATTTTCGCATATTACATCTTATGTTTTTGTATTTATAGAGCCTGGTATGTTTCATTGTTGTGTTTTACAGTAGGATGATGTAAGCACTTGAGTTATTGTAAGTATATCTTCTTGTTAAAAAGACGATTTTTGACAACAGCTAAATACTTCTTCTTTAAGGCTCAAAAATACTAGGTTCAGATATTAAAGACGTTTCGACAAATATTGTTACAAAAATGACAACACTATTGCATTAAACCTTTTTCATTTCAACTGAAACTAAAAACCTACCCAACTGGTAAATCAACTTCCCATTTGTCCGGTATTTTTTCCCTTTGGTAAGGTGAAAATAAATTCGACCACATCTGGCGTCTTCGAAAAAATCAATATCGAACGGGTCATAAGAATCGAATCCTCCGATATACCATTCACCTGAGAACTAATCAAGAAAAAATAGTTAAGCGAGAATAACAAATAAGATTCATTATGAAAATAAATGGTACAAAAACATACAACATATTTTCACGTTTAATTAATTCATCTTAAAATGGAGTTCAGAGGTTATGGAACTATGAAGAAAGCACTAGTATATCGATGTAGATTAGCGTACAGATTTTGAAAAGTAAATCGAAAAGTACTTGTTCGGACGAGTGTTTTATTGTTGAATTATTTCATAAAAAATGAAAAACTTTGTAATCACTTAGAGAAAATCATAAATAAAAATAAGTATAAACAAAAATATCTTTGTACAACAAAAATTACAAAATTAAAACTGAAAGATAAATAAAGCACAGTTATATTTACAAGTAATAAGAAAAAAGTAATAGATGTAAAGTAAAAGGAATACTAAATAAGTTTAACAAATCGTCAATAAAATAGAATTAATAAATTAAAAAATAGATATTCTAAATATAAGTAAGGCATTACATAGTGTAAAACATTCTTAACAATGGCGTATTACATTTTTATAGTTTTTTCAAGTTGGACAAAGCAATTTAATTTATTAGTAAAATTAAGAATACAAAAAAATCATGTATATTGCTTATTTAAATATACTAATTCGTAGTAATATATTCTATCGTTTTACGAGAATTTAAATACTCATTATGTACCATAAACAGGCAGAATAAACGAAAAAATACTGTAAGAATGCATACCTTTTTCAAAGAAAACTTATCCTTTGGTTCAGGAAATTTGCAAATCCTTTCAGAAAGAGCGCAGGATACACTCAGGATCGTCAACAGAAGTAAAACTTTCATTCTGCAACGAAATTTCAACTTATAAGTTTACTGTTGACAATATACACTGTTTTAGCTTTTTTCCAATTTAAGACGAACCGTAAATTGAATATTCAAATTTTCATTAACTACTGCGTATCTGTTGTACCGATTTTAAGAGATTACAGTTTGTATTTGAATTTTCTAAATAGCCACTATTTTGTAAACTGACTTTTGGAACACACTATTTTCTAGACCTTTACATTTACGAGTGCCGTACAAGAGTTCAACACAAAGCTATTTTCAACCGCTTTAAAATGTACTTTTTTAAACTCATCCTTATCGCATATCTACTTCATCAATAGAGCCATAGTGCCTGCAAACTTTCTGTGTGAATGAATGACATTACCTTTATATATATATATATATATATATATATATATATATATATATATATATATATATATATATATATATATATATATGGTAAATGAAACATAATGTCGAATAGTTATTAAAAGAAGCGTTGGTTTTTAAACCTATGCAGCATTTATATGAAACTTTTTCATTATTTCATGCGAGTTATCCACCTGCTAATTACTTACGTTCCAAAGTGATGCATCATGTTTAAGGTAGTGGTCTCACGAAGATGTAAAATCTTTGATTTTCGATTAATCGCTTATTCCTCGATAGATTGTTATAAAACGTGGCATATTTGTTAATGTTGTTACCGAAAATGTTGTGTTAATAGTTTAGTACACTGGTATTTATACAAACAATATGGCGACATCAAAAAAAAAGAAACACTTCTACTCCTCAATACTGCCTCAATGGCTTTACACTTGCAATAGTTTGAACCGTTGTTCGATTCAATATAACAATAAAAATTAAATTAAAACTTACAATTAATTTTAATTTAATTTTGTTTTCCTCTGGTAGTTGCCAAATGATTTATAGTGTAACAAAAAGTCATCCCGTCTGTATTTCAATAACTAATTTTAATTTTTTTGAAGTACTTTATAACAGTAATTGATCCTCATTCTCGGAATGTATGTTCCTTTATATTGTTACAGGGAAAGTTGATCATCCAGTAAGAGTGGACTCTAGGTAATGTCGACTATTACTGGTCGTTTCAGTAAAATGTGATTAAAAACGAAAAGTGTTGAATTTTGATCAACATTTACTAATCAGAGTTGACTATACCAAGGGAAAGTATACTCTCATTGTCTTGAGGTAGTAAAAGTTGACTTTTAGCAAAGATACTAGCTAATAAAAACAAATAGAAAGATAAAACCTTTATAATATATTTTACATGTGCAGAGCAGAATCTGATTCTGTGAGTAAACTTTTACTAAATCACGGCTGGCATAGTTAAATCTTCCTAGGAGAAATTGATCTGTTTATTATCAATCAGGTTACTTATGCTTTTAGTAAACCTAGGCTGAGTCAATTCTTAATAACAATCTACATTCCTGTAAAAATAAAAAATTATGACAAATTCAATAATTAACAATAATAATTTCTTCCAATATTCAGTAATTTATTTACAACCATATACTCAAAAACAATCGTTTAGTATAAAATCGTTAACATTTTTGCATAAAAATAACCTAATCAAAGCAAAGTTTGTCACGAAAAACTTACATTTTGGCGTTGATTCCTCTCCGTATTCGTTGATCAGACTAAATTATTTTATTTTTACGCAACAAAACAGGCATAATAATTCACAAGGTCAACCATCACAAAAAATTACAGTAATATGTAGGTAAATAAACAAATAGATTGCACACTATTTTATAAAAGTTTGAAAAACAAATAACGTTGCAAAGTATAACAATAAATGACTTGAATCAACAAGATATATAATTATAAAAAGTCAATACACGCATGCTAAAAGTAAAGAGTGTTATCTTTTGACCTTGGACATAAATTCGGCGGTAAATATATCAGTTCGAGAAATTTCGTAAGCTTTGTTTAAAAAAACTTTATTTATTACTTTCATTTTATTATGTATGAAAAAGTTGTTACGAGTCTATCTAAAAAAATTTTAAAATCAACATTATATACAAGAATTAACATTGCCGTTTATGTACATCATTAAAAAATAAGATTTGATATTTGTTAATATACGTAATTTAAATTTTCGACGAATCTCTCTAGCCGATGTCGATAATACAGTTTTTTATCACAGTTTATTTTTTGATAGATTTCAAACCAAACATTTTACGGATAACACTAAAGTTTCACGCGATTCAAGACATACTCGCGGAGCCATGAAATGTGCGCTGAACCAGAACTCTAAATAAGTTCTGACGAAACGTTAAAAAGTTTGATAAATATACTGATAATTGCGTTTGTTTGGCCAAACATTTGAAGTTTGTGTAATGTTTACAGCCATTTATTTTATCTAGGAAAAAACTATTTGTCTTTAAAAATACCGTTTACCGTTTTTTGACGTATTTTAATTGGAAAATATTATACTAGAACGACCATCATCAAATTCTGTCCCTTGAACCTTCTGACATTCTGTCCCGGGATAACCGGGTAACTCTTCACTGGGTTCCGGGGCATAGAGGAGTTGAGGGTAATGAGGAGGCAGACCGACTGGCTGGACTTGGATCTGCATCTGAGTTTATCGGACCTAAGCCGGATTGAGGGATTTCTCTATCGTTGGCCAGGTCCGCTATTAATGGGTGGATTACATGTCAACACCAGGTAAGATGGGACAACCTTCATGCGCATTCACATAGTAAACGTCTCTTAAGCAAAGTTCCTTCTGGTGGAATCAAAGGGGCAGCAGATGTCCTGGGCAGAGCAAAACTCAGGAGGATCTTGGGGCTCATAACAGGGCACTGTGGTCTGAGGGTTTACATGAACAGGATAGGTGAGTACCACGGAGAAACCGTGTGTAGATTGTGCAGGAAGGAGGAGGAAACTGCAGGTCACATAATTTATGATTGTGAGGCTCTTGCTAGTAGGAGGCTAGGTGTTTTTGGTTTCCAAGACCCTAGGGATCTTCAGCAGTGTGAGCTAGTCAGTGGGTTGATGGAACTTATTAGGGGCACCAATCTGCTGAACTAGGTATTTTAAGAGATAAGTTGCACAATAGGTCAGTTGATCGCAGTGAATCCCTTCCTCTAGAATATAATCTAATCATCAAATTATGTATATTGTCAGATTTGATACAAACTAAGCACAAAAATCGATTGTAGTTATAGGTTCCACAATATGTTTACTCAGAGATATCCGTTTCAGCTTTTCAAAATGGCAGTCATTTAAAATCTTTTTTTGTAATTATTAGAATATAATTTCGTTATCTTAATCACTAGTGGTCAGGATTTATTTTTTAATTATTTCTAATTGAATGTAAACTTTAAATTTTTAATAAAAATTTAGCGTTATATTTAACGTTGATTATATAGAAATGAGTTTTTTTGAATTGTGAAGAGGCAATTTACAGCCTTCTTATTGCATGAATGTATATTTTTTAATTTTGTTTCCATCAGGATAGCGTTGCACACTGCCCGTATTTATTTTTCATTGAATCACTAACTTTAATCTATAGCATACTTTGCCTAACTGACAAAGCAACGCGAAACATTTCCCAAATGTCAAACACACATGTCCTTTTATCCAGCCATTGATGGTTGGCTGAACTTTAAGTCCTATTAGTCATGGAATCAGCTTTCCGCTGCTACAAAACTCAATTACACTGTGTTCACTACTCTTTCAAATCACACTGTATCTACTACAGTCTGACCGAAAAGTGACGTGACTTCAATATTTAACGGAAAATTTGTAATGATATTGTGATGCGATGTGTGACGGTAATCTAGAAACGTATACATAAACAGACATTACTTAAACAGCTGATTTCACATTACAGATGTGTCTTTTGATTATACTATTTTAGGATTATGTATTCTACACTTATTTTTTATGATTAACATAAATATTAACAAATAAAATATCATTGTTTCTATTTTAATTGTTAATAATGGAACACTAAAGTGATTATTGTATTTATATGTGTTTAAGTGAAAAACATTTTTGGTAATTATACCGTGTAAAAATAGACAATGTTATATATAAGTTTGTAAGGGGTCCTGAAGCCGATGGCGATTAAGGAGGCATAGGACAACTCTGAAGCAGATGGGTGAATTTCGCAGTTATTTTAAAATAATTACAGAAATTAATCATCATTGCAAAATTTAAAAAAAAATATAAACAATATTATTTCAATCATTCTTTACTATTGAAACGAAGCTTTTAATGTTATTTTTGGAGAGAGAAGTGGATAGAAAAAGTGTCCCTAACGTTTATAATGAAACGGAAACGGGCAAACGAATTTCATCTCCTTATTTCTGTCTCCTTCCTTTTTTTTCTCCTTTTTGATAACAGTAGACGTATATTATATGAAAAGATGTTGCTTTCGTTTCGGTATTTTTCCTTAGCTGAAGAACACGTGCACGTTGTAACCGTTTGTAATACACACGAAATTAATATAAATGTATATAATATTTATTGTTAATATTGTTAGTTTTTAATAACGTAACCTCAAATTGATAGATAGCCTATCAGCTGTTAAATAAAATATCCTGATAGTTACAAATTAATATAAAACATCTGATTTTTTCCTATAACTACAGTAAATAATATCTAAGCTTGGTTCATTAATTTATTTTTTTTTTAAACAAAGCAAAATATTTGTAAACATATCTTCAAATTAATTATGGTTGAGAAAACTAAATAAGTATAACATAATTCAGAACACATTTTCAACAAATTGACATGAAATAAAACGTTTTATGGATAATTCATATAGCGGTAGTGACGATTGAATTTATATACAGTACGACCCAGGACCTAGTGAAATTAAAAGGTAATTTTAATATTATTATTATTAAGGCAATGTATATATTATTATAGTTAAACTGTTTTATATGCATACAAACATTATATATATATATATATATATATATATATATATATATATATATATGTGTGTGTGTGTGTGTGTGTGTGTGTGTGTGTGTGTGTAGAAAGATAGATAGATTGTTACATTACAAACATATTATACCGGCTTAATTTATTATGGGTTTTATCAATGGACATATCATTACCAAAAGCTTCGCTTTTCTCGTCGACTTCCTAATTCCACACTTTTTTTCGTTTTCATGATTTTTAACTAAGAATTTTAATTATAGTACTTTTAATGACAGTCTTCCCATGAGCTCGGTTCAGCTTACTAAAAGACGGACAGATGGATGACTATTTATTCATCATTTTGATATTCGCTTCCCACAGCTGGCATTTTCTGCTGATGTAAATTTTGCAGACTTAAAAGTCGGTACTAAACCCAAATCTGAGGCCGGGTTCAAGAAGAGCCAAAATTGACAAAAAGAGCAAAACAATTAAAGTTCTGAAAAGAGACACTCTCTTGTGCGCTTCTATTAGAGTGAAACCAGTATTTGCTAGAATCACTATTCTACCCTCTCTATGTTATATGTGAATGTAATATATTCACCGTGATTTCTAAAACAAACCAATTCTCCTCATTACCAATTTACCAAGCCTTTGGATCTGTTTCTATTTATTCAGTGGCATAACAAACCCGCATGCATAATAAAGTCGCTCGTTATTCTGCTGCAAACAGTTTACTGAACGACAAATTAAAAAAAAGTTTGCAGTCTGACATGTATTTGATTTAATTTAAATATTTATATTACAGGGCTAAAAGTGTTTCGTTTAATTATACAGAGGGGAACAGGCGGGGTATTGACCCTTGCTGAATATTAATTATTATTTACTTCATTATGTTATTGTAGCACGGCTTTGTTTTAAATTAGCTTTGTTTGTTTTGAGGTTTAGTGAGTAAATAATGATAATTATATAAACAGTTATTAGCAGATTTCCATTGGACAGTGAGTTTTTGAACGCCATCATGCTAACACCCAGATTCTGTTTTAAATTGAAAGCCAACTGTGACTTCTAGAATTCTTATCTCACTATTAAACATTTTATAACTTGAACCTCAATACATTTTTATAACGGTAGGGTGTTTACCGTTCCTCGTTATCAGTGGCTGACGTAGGACAACAGTCAGCTTATTCTGTCCCTTCTTGCAGCAGATGCTGTTGGACGGACCATGGTGCCAAGCTTTGAAGTCCTATGGTGCCAACCGTCTTATAATTATGTTTTTTATATCGGGCCAAATAAAACAATAATATTTGAACTTGAACTTGAAAGTGTTGATGTTTTTTATTGTGACCTTTATTTGCAATGTGATTTGGTTCTTAAATATTCGCTTAATTTGTCTATGTTCTTATTATTGACAAAAAAAACTATTTTTTTATGAAACAAACAATAGTAATTGTAGAACAAATTGTTTAAAAATTATGAAAATATAATATAATTTTATTTCTGTGATGCAAATTTCTCAAACGTCAATAAGATTCTACTAATGATTATATATATATATATATATATATATATATATATATATATATATATATATATATATATATAGAGAGAGAGAGAGAGAGAGAGAGAGAGAGAGAGAGAGAGAGAGCTAAAGTATAGCTTAATTACATTTGCCTATATAAGAATAAAAGTCATTGTTCTTAAAGGCCCTGAAGGTACTCGGTATATTGATATTTACTCGTAACTACTCTTAAGGAATTATTTAATCCTTTTGAAATGGTAAGCAAGCTCGTTTTATATTTTTATGAATTTTTGAAAATTGCCCTTTTATTCGCCTAAACACAGTTTCAAGGTCTCTGACGACGCTAAGAAAATTAAAATTTACTAAAAACCATTCTGAAGATAATAAACTGTCCGTGTATTATCATTAAAATGATAAATTCGTCCGTGTATTTGAGTAACTTAATTATAGACGTCTTTATTTTTAAAATACCCTGACGACACTAAGAACATTAAAAATTATTAATATCTATTCATAAGGCATCGTATTTAGTTACTCAAAATGATGTTCAAGTTCATTTTTATTTTTTAATAATTTTTTAAATTCGTCCTCGTATTGTAGTAAACGTAGCTGTAGAAATTGTTTTTGTCAAAAATTCTGACGGCATTAGAAACATTAAAATTTTCTAACAAATATTCTTCAGGCACGTTAAATTCCAAAACCATAACGATTATAAATCAATCGCATCCGTTTTCTCAAAATAATATAAAAATTCGTTTTATATTTTTCATTAATTTAACAAAATCTCCATAATATTCGACTAAATATCGCCGAAGAAATAATTCTGATAGAAGCTTAGGTTGCTTTAATATCACCTTAAAGCTTCATAGAAGCTTTAATATCACACTGGATATTGAAATTTACCACCTATTTTTCTATTAACAAGCTCGTTTTTATTATTATTATATTTAATTTCAAAAATTTGCCTTTGCAGTCTATCCGACTGTACAAAAAAGCCTCAGAAATCATTAATTTTACAGGCCCAGACGATACCCAAGAACACTAAAAGTTGCTAGTAACTATTCTTAAGACATGTTAATCGCATACACTTGCTAAAAATGATAAAGGACTCATTTTTTATTATATTTTCTGACATTTGTAAAAATTACGTTTTTATCTGCCAATTTCCAGACAATTTGAACATTTTAAAATAAAATCGCGGCACTTTTATTTCTTTAAAAAGCAAACAATAGGTCCTAGTTGTTTATTTTGGTGAACTGGAAAGTTACCGAAGCGACCAAACCCTATACCGGAAACACACTGCTTCACTGATAGTTTGTACTGTGTTATCACAGAAGTCATTGATTTGGAAATTATCAAGTCACCATTATGCCGATAATAATAGTGGTGCCTATAAATATAAATCATGATTTTATAACAGTCAATAAGTTAAAATAATAAGAAAGAATTTTTCAAAAGTATGCAGTTATAAAGTTGGATACTATTTTTATTCCAGACCATGCGAGATATGTAGAAACTCATACAATAATTCAATTTTCGATATATTCCTTTATATTTTTTAGCCTTAATACCTCGAATCACCGGGTTTTAGTTTTTACAGTTTCATAGTATGGCTTCAATTACATCTGTACACCTTATTTTTTAAAAAATGATAATTTCTTCTTTTTTGTGATTTTTTTTAGAAATACCCCTAAGATATTCTGTCACTATGTTTATGGTTCGTTTCGTGTTTTCAATATAATATGAAAACTTAAAAATTTGATTTACGTAATTATTAATTACGTAAATTACGTAATACATATTCATTAGTATTAATGAATATGTTGAAACATTTTTTTTTTAAAGAGTAACATTAAAAAATATTGATAGACATCCGTATCAATCACATCAGCGATACAGCTGCGTGCGATTATTTCGTTTTGCTTGTTCTTAACTGGTTACCAACAATCGATATATGAAACGGAATTTACGCCAGTCTATGTGCGTGTATATATTTTGATTCTCTTAGTTCGTCGAATTTCACAAGAAATTCCTTTATGATCCAAGGAAAAAGCGGATCCATCAGCTCCTCCCAATCCCAAAAAAGATATTTTCTCCAATTGTTATCATGAAAACGAAAAACGATATTTGTACACAATCTTTAGCAATGTTGTTGGCCATAAAAAACGTAAAGCACCCAAGTAAAAACTCTTGATTGCCAAATAACCAATCACTCTATAACAATTGATTTGTTTCATTTAGAAGCCAAACATTTTTGGTACAAGCAGCTAGTAAAACTATACAACAAAAGAAGCAATCTGTGAACAGAAAAGTAACCTGTTATATTTTAAGACACTGACTCTTTTGTGATATTAATTTCTAAATTCAACATATATTATAAAATGATATAAATTTTTAACAATATTTTGTATCTATAGATTTGTAATAAGAGAATTCTTACGCCTCATAATTGTTCATTTTAAAGCTTTACAATAAAATAAAACCGACTTAAAACCGATAAAAGGTTTATTAGAAATGTTTTAGGAGCAGTATAAAGTTTTCCTGTAACAGTGCAGCAAAATACAGGAGTAGGTGAAAAAAATAATTGTGTGTGCACCAAAGCAGGTGATTACTAATATATATATATATATATATATATATATATATATATATATATATATATATATATATATATATATATATATATATATATATATATATATATATAGGTACAATATGTTATATATATTACAATTTTTAATATAATATTTTTAATATATTGTATAGGTACAAAATATAATAAAAAATTGTGCTACATTTAATAATTGATTACTACAAGACTCAAGTGCAAGTATATATTATTTATTCTGCATAAGTTGTTACTCTATTTATATGAGTTATACACACTTTTAACACTTTATTTGCTTTGAGTATTACACCACAAAACTGTAATGAAACGCCATTAAGCTTGAATGTAAATTTTAATAAAGTAGGATTAGCGAACACGGGCGTTATCTATCGGTATATTTACAAAGCTTGCGTCATTGTTTCTGAATTTTCATAAATACATGAAAATAAAGGAATAAAAAAGAAAAAGACGAAGGAGTAAAAGAAGAAAAGTGATTTTCTTATACATTAAATAAATTATGTAAAATCTAATGGACCCGTGGGACCTTCCACAGTTAATGGTAAAAAGAAAGGAATAATATAAAACAATGTACAGCAAGACGTTCTTAAACATTTTAAAGCAATTTCATTCATTACATTTAAATTACTTAATACATTGTACCTACGATAACAAAATTTTACATTACATACCTAAATTAGGCTACAGTAGTCAACAGATAATTTTATTTAATAATATTTACACATTAGAACTGACCAATATTGTCTTACCGATTCTACTTTCAAAACAAAGTCGGTTAATAATTACTTAAGTCTTGGATAGAGTAACAATTTGAATATTACTTTCAACAATGTTTTTTTTTTTTAGTAATCACCTGCTTTGGGGCACACACAATTATTTTTGTCACCTACGTCTGTATTTTGTTACACTCTTACAGGGAAACGTTATACTGCTCCTAAAACTTTTGTAACAAACCATTTATCGGTTTTAAGTCGGTTTTATTTTATTGTAAAGCTTTGAAATGAGCAATTATGAGGCTAAGAATTCCATTATTACAAATCTATAGCTACTATATATATATATATATATATATATATATATATATATATATATATATATATTATGATAACTACATCATTTTTTTTGCCGATGCAAATATATATATATATATATATATATATATATATATATATATATATATATATACATATATACCTACCTATACCCTGTACCTGTGGTGTGTGTGTGTGTGTGTGTGTGTGTGTGTGTGGTGGGTATCTATGTAGTTTAAATAACATACACAGTGTTTTATTTTTGGTACAAAACCGACCGGAATATTTAGGCGTAGTAATAAGTGAAAGGTATTCCAGGTACTTACTTATCTAAAATTATACAGGCTATAATAAACTTAATTTACCTACAAAAAAATCGGTTCATGAACGTTTGCTCGTCATTAGAAATATTCTAACTACGTCAGTGTAGGAAACTAAAAAATAAATACTGACTGCAGCTGTTAAGGATTACTTTTACTGTTTTACAGTTTACGTTAAAACGTAATTCTTTAAATTTATTCAAAATATTATTACGTAATTTTTCGAATTATACATACTTTTAATTTAGTACTTCTAAATTTAAAACAGATTTTGTATATGTCTCTCTCTCTCTCTCTCTCTCTCACACACACACACACACACACACACACACACACACACACACACACACACACACACACACACACACACACACACACACACACACACACACACACACACACACACACACACACACACACACACACACACACACACACACACACACACAATCTTTCTCTCTAATTTCTCTTTTCAGTTTTGACACATAACACAAAACCAATTAGCAAAAATTGTGTTGTTTTTAATTATTTATTTAAATTAGGTAAACATTATTTGAAATTATAAATATCCTTTAGGTTTTTTTAAGGAATTTTAATTACAGAGTAGGATAATATAGCGACCATTATGATAAGGTTCTGATCCGAGACCTTGAAACAACATTGATTCTGAGGTATAGAATACTACTTGAGGTTTTTACTAATTATATATATATATATATATATATATGTGTGTGTGTGTGTGTGTGTGTGTGTGTGTGTGTGTGTGTGTGTGTCAGAGAAAAAACCGTATTTAACCTTTTAAAATGGCGGTCATTCAAAATGTTTAAAAAATTATATTTTTTTCTTTTTTAATTTTCAAAACACATACTATCTGTGGTAGTCAGGGTTTATTTACCTATTTGAATGAAATTTTAAAATTTTTAATGCTAATAAAGTTTTTTTGCCGATTTTGATAGTTAAAACATATTTTCAAAATTACGTAAAAAAGAGTTATTGCGACATTGTTACTTTAAAAAAAAAATTATGATACCGTAACAGCTGCATGTCGCTTGTATTTGTTTCATTTAATCACAAACTTTAATGTACAGCACACATTGCCAAACTGACAAATCAACACAAAACGCTGCCCCAGTGTCAAACGCACTTGTTCTTTATCCAGCCAATGATGGTTGAGTGAACATTAAGCCTATTAGTCATTGGTATCAGCTTTTTCCTGCTATAAAAGCCGATTTCGCTTTGTTTACCACTCTTTACTATAACAGTGTATTTAGAACAGTGTAACCGAACTTTAACCTGAACAGCTGATTTTGCACTACAGCTGATCTTATAATAATACTATTTCAATCTAACTTTATGTTTAGATTGAACATAATGTTTTATTTATAATTAATAATTAATTATTTTACATAAATAATAACAAAAAAAATACAATTATCTTCTTTTAATTGTTAGTAATAAAATATTGATGTTCGAGTATTTGTAGACTACAAACAGAGATTTCTGTATCTAATTGTATTTAAAAGAACAACATTTTGTGTATAAGTAACAAAATGAATAATGTGAATTCGTAACGAAAATGTTAATACTTTTACCTCATTTTTCAATCAATTATTCTTTACTATTTCGTTTTATGGTTTCTAATTGAAAAACGTATCGAATAGTAATTACAGAACTATTCACATATTTCCATATGAATGTGAAGAATTTGATCGGTCATAACGGTAAAATACAAATACCATAATTAGAACCAATTATAAGTGTAGAACACTTGATTGGGTTCAGTTCGATTTTTATGCTGTTTATGTCAGTGCGTCCCAAGGAAAGATTAAATATTTTAGTTTTGTTTTGCTTACTTATTCCTTTAAGGATTTCACTAAAACGTAACAGTATTTTTAATGAAACTTTGAAATAGGCCCGGCCAAAATATGTCTTTGGATATTTAGAATTAATAAGGTGAACAAAATCCGGAACAATTTTGATAAATTAAGCTGATTTTTATTTTGTTTTTTTCAATAGCATTTATTCTGCTTTTTGAGTCTTATCAAACTCACATATGTTATGTGCACCAATGAGATCATTTCGTTTAATTAGGTATAATTTTTCCATATATTTTGTATCACTTTTCTTCTTCCACCAATAACAGATAACACATTTTTTATGAGATACACGTAGATAAAGGTTGAAATATACGAACTGAAATAAAGGAAAAAGGAACACCTTAGTCACCGCTTAACTTTAAGTGTAATATTTTACGTTTTGTCCTTTGTGTTTTAATGCATTGTTAGAATAAAATAAAATAATTAGTCTGCATAAAAGGAACTACAATAATGCAGTATTACAAAGAGATAACCCTACCCTCTTCGTTAGCCCTCCCAGCTAGTGGTTGCTAATTTCTGGAATCATTCATTTATAAATTTAATTTTAAAGTCAATAAAAAGTACTGAAATTAATAGTACTACAACAAAAGAACTTCAGTAATACCGTGTTCACTGACGCGAATGTTTGAATTTAATATTTTATAAACACTAACTTTTGTATATTTAAACTTTTGTTATTACTGAATGTTACAAGATATTCTAATAGGAATGAGCGATTGTTTTAACAAAACTATTCAGCAAACTTTCTTATCAATATTTACTCTTATAAATTTTCTCTCATTTGACAATAAACTAAGAGATTTTTTTACATTATATTAAGAATATAATAATAATTTATGATAAAAGTTAATGAAGTATTCACGAAAGTATCGTAAATTTTCATTATTTATAATTTTAACACTGCCTTAACTTATAAATAATAATTTATGACCAAAAAATTAAGAAAAATCCAATAAAGTGAATTTGTGAAAATAGGCCGATTTACCGGTTTGTGTTTTAAGACATTATGTGACCGAAATTTTTCGGAAAAATATAGAACTTTATGACAATCTTTATGAATGTTTTAATATCATTTAGTTACTTAATTGCCTGTGTTGTGTTTATGAACAGATATACTTATATTTCATTACATCATTATGTTATCTGAAAGAGAAAAAAACGCTTAAGTTAGTAACGTTGTTAAGTACGATTGTTTTACGCAATTAAAGCGTATTAGGTTTAAGAATATCTACTGTTAAAGTTTTTTGTAAAAAAGAGCAAACCCCAGAAACATTCCGAGGTGTTTACTACCTTGTATATGCGGGTTATATACAAGCAGATTTAACAAAAAGAACGAAGCCATCTGTTGGTTTTTCGCTATCAATTTGAAATGGAATATTTAGAAGTCTAAATCGCGGCATGCAGCTAGCTCGATGACGCGATAAAAGTGAATTTATAAAAAACGTTTATATCACTGTTTTCGTTTTAATAACCAAAATTAAAATTCGCATAAATTAACATTTTAAACATTAAAATTACATCGAAAATATGAAAATGAACCTTGACCGCAGTAATATTCATTTCTTAATTTCAATTGACTTTGAAATTTTAAAATGCTAATTTATGAAGATTACAATATCGAAATCAGATTTTAAAAACGTGTAATTTAAAATAGTTACTATTTTTTTAAAGATTTGTAATGCCTGCCATTTTAACTGATTCTTTAAAGTAGTAAATGAGTTCAAGCTATTACCAATAATCGATTTTTGTGCTAACGTAAAATCAAGTTAGACCAAATTAAGGACTGAGAATGTGAAAAACACACAACACACATGTAACACACACACACACACACACACACACGCACACACACACACACACACACACACACACACACACACACACACACACACACAATCTGTAAAAAAATATTTTATACTGGTCTTTCTCTCTCTCTTTCTTTCAGTTAAGGCAAATGATATTTTGAATCGCCAAAGCTACTACATACTTGTCACTATAAATCAACAAAATTTTAACTCGATTTCTGTATGATCCTGAACTGTTTTAACTAAAATATATCGGCAACCTTCGTAGGAACATAAAAATGTATAAAAGTAACTGCGCTTTTGGCGAAAGATAAAAGGGCGATTTTAAAATAACATTGAAAAATCGTCGTTTTGCTGAATCGCATGAGATGACGAATTACGCGACGAAACGGCTAAGCGAAAGTTCCGATTGTATGAACGATGGAAGAAGTATATACAGTGGTACCTCGACATACGAGTTTAATTCGTTCCATAACCTTGCTCGTATATCAAATGGCTCGTATCTCAAAGCAATTTTCCCCATTGAAATTAATTGAAATGCTTTTAATCCGTTCCAGCTCCCAAAACACCACCTCAGTTGTTTTTGTTAAGTGTTTTTGAATACGAAAAATGTATTTACAAGAAGAAACATTTATTTATAAATAAAAAATACATATTATATAGAAACAAAATAAAAGAAAAAGTGATGTGCTTACGGAAGCGCTTGATTTTCGTCTCTGGTCTTCGCTTTTTTCGTCACGCTTTGCTCATTTTCAGCTGCAGATCGTTTAAAAAAACTGTCCAAGGAGGTTTGTTCCTTCCTCTCTTTCAGGATATTGCGGAAATGAGGTAGGCAAGTTTCTTTGAACTACTCCGATGCACGACCAGTTGCGACTTTTTCGGGGTGATTTTTATCCACTAACTCTACAACTTTCTCCCACATTCCCAAGATCTCCTTTATATCTTTTGTAGAGATAACCTCCTCCATCTCTGGCTCCTCTTCAAAACTAATTTTTGGTTGAACCACCGTATGCTGCTGCGCATGTAGATCGTGTAACTCCTCGGTTGTCAGCTCCTGAGACTGTTCCTCGACGAGTTCGTTCACATCTCTCTCATCCACCTCCAGACCCATGGATTTTCCTACAGAAACAATCTCCTCTAGACACTTCGGGTTCCAATCTTTCGAAGGCCCTTTCAGCTACAGCCTCAGGCCACAGCTTCTTCCATGCAGAGGTTAAGGTCCTCGTTGTAACACCCAGTCAGATCTGATCAATAATTATTAGGCATATCAAGATGTTAAAGTGGTCCTTCCAGAACATGCGCACACAGACTGAGATCTAGTCTGAGGTGCGAGAAACTGTTAGACGCTGCACACAACACCAACATGCACCCCGTATGTTGGGGTCGTATGCAGCGGTGTAGTGTGTGCGATTCCTCGTATCTCAAATCTTGCTCTCATCTCAAAGCAAAATATCGCTCGCTCGGCGGCTCGTATCTCAAAACAATCGTATATTAGGGCACTCGTATACCGAGGAAGAAAAACAAAGCTAAAATATTATACTACTTTCAATAAATTGTTATTAATCAATCCGGCAACTTTTGAATCCTACTTCGTATAAGATAATTTCTCCTCCAAAGTTTAATTTTCAAATTATTGATGATAATCCTAATAGTTTTTTCATTGATAAAAATATGATTTTAATGAATAAATTTTCTTTTTGAGTAAAGCTCATAAACGTAGCTAAACATTTAGTTACGCAAAACGTAATTTATGTCCAAGGTCAAATGATAAAACTTTTAGTTAATTTAGCGTAAGTTTATTGACATTACATAACAATATTTTTGCATTTCCATGTCATTACAAGTCATTAAACGTTGTTCATTAAACCTTTTTTAAATAACGTATGAACTAACTGTTTATTGTCTAATTAGTCTTCGTGATGGATGTCTTTGTAAATTGTAAGTGATCGTTACGTTACGTATAAATAAAGCAGTTTAGTTTGGTTGCTAATGGCAAAAACGTGAATCAACGACATCGAATTGTGTAAGTGTTTTATGATAATACTGTATTTGTTTAATTACATTATTTTTGCAAAAGATAAACCTGTTTTTAATTCTGAGCTATTAATCTGAAATAGATAGTTGGTTATAAAACCAACTATATCGGAAAAAAATATTATTGTTTATTCAGATATTTACTATTATTTGTGTATATGGAAATAACTCGCGATATTCCGATAGTATGGAATTCCTTTAAATTTGTAAGAGCCTAATTTAATTTAAACTTCGTAAGTAAAACGTAAAATCTGTATTAAAAAGTAAAACTAATAAATCCTCGAGATAATCTAAGTAGTCAAAATAACCGAAGGCTTATATTTTTCGAATAATATTAGTAAGCTAATTTAGATTTTCACCAGTTAAACGTAACAATGTTCGTGTTTCAGAATGGCGCTCTTACGGATGCTGGTTATTTTGGGCACGTTATGGGCTGTGTTCGCAGAGAAACATTGCAAAAAACCAAAACCTGTTGATAACTTTTCATTGGAAAGGGTATTTATTGCAATATGTTTGAAGAGTTTTAAAAGATTTCACTTTTTTATATGTTTCCAAGATATTTATTCCAAAAACGTTATCCTATGAGGTAGTCAATAATAATTTTAACGGTGTTCTTTGGTTCATTTATTTTTTCAAATGTGAATATGGAAATACACAATATGATTTCAGAGTATGTTTTACATTAAACACAATGATGAAAATAGTTTTTTTATATTAATTTCTTAAAATAATGTTAGTTTTTTCTTAGGTTTAATTAAATTTGACTAATGATTTTAAAACCGTTGTAGCCTACAAAAATTATCAGAAATCTTTTATTACTAGCCTATATAATATTCATATTACAAAGAATGGAGTAATTTTAAAAGGCCAATACAAGATAACGACTGAAAATTCTAACCATATCAATATTAGTTATAAAAAACATGATTTTGTTTTCCGATAACAAATTTTGGAGAGTTTTTAGTAGCCCACACTTATTGTTTGTCTTTAAGAGCAATATTTGAGCAAATTATTTGATCTAAATCGAAGAGACTAATAAATACTTCGAAATTTGAAGAAATCGAAATTAAAAATTAAAAAGAAATTTAAAATAATTTTTATTTAAAAAGGCAAATTTTATCACCAAAAGCCGCCAAGGTGGCCTAGTTAATAGCGTACTGTACTTTCACCCCGAGAACCAGGGTTCGATTCCCGGCCAGGGCTTGGTATTTTCATACGCTATAAATCATCCCATAGTCTGCATTAGCCCAAGTGTGCACAATAGTCGGACGTTAAAAAAAAAAAATCACCAAAATTTGTTGATTTGTTATACAAATTTATGTAAGTAAATCCAATATTTTTGTATCAGTGGAAAAGCAAATGAATTGAAATTTATAAAACTCTTGTGCCACAACAACTTAAATACTGCAAATATAGATAGAAAAGATTGGGTTTTGACAGTGGTTGTTGCATTTCTTGATAAAATAAAGTTCTTCTTGGTAAGTTCGCAGGTGTTTGGTACGACTCCGCTTTCGATGTGCTGGCCGAAAAAGAATTTCAGAAATACCAAAACTACCGATGTGGCATATTCAATGTTATTTTAAGCAATAACACAAACGAAGAACACAAATGGCATACCGACTTATTTCTCGGGTTGGTATACAGATCTAATAGACGTTTTAGGGTAATATAATGTTTTCTTGTGCAGTTTTGGCTGGTGATCAGAAATTATTATATATTAGCTAATTATTCTTGGGTTTTTCGGGTTTTAATTTAAAATAATATTTCTTAAAAATATGATTTTTAACCTTTAAGTGTTCGATAATTTGAATTTTTTATTAATGGTAATGATTCTTTGAAAAACTTAACGTTTATATTTAATTATATTTATTTTAACATATGTTTTTTTATGTCGGGTTGGGGTGATCGTCATCCTTGCAGAGTAATACAGGTAGCTACATATATTTTTTTTAAAGAAAAGAATATAATTATAAAAAAAAGTTTAAGTTATTCATTAAATATTTGATTTTTAACTTTTAAAGTGTTCAAAAATTTGAAAATATGTTTTATCTAAATATATATATATATATATATATATATATATATATATATATATATATATATATATATATATATATATATTTAAGGCGGAAAGCACATTCAGGCTATTATCGCCGCTCTAAATGTGTGAGTGTCAAGTGTTAAAGCCGCAAATGTAGTGTTGTAAGTGTAAGTGTGTGTTAGACTCGGTTACCGCGAGGAATGTCTAAATCCTCTCAAAAGGTGCAGCTAGTTTGCACCCCCTGCTGGAGTTATTAATATATAATGTTTTCTATTAATATGTAATGATTTCTTAAAAAACTTAACATTTACGTTTAATTATATGTGTTATAAGTTCTTTTATCTCTGGTTGGGGTGATCGTACTGTCAGATAAATAGTTATTCATGTTTAAAAAACAATATAATTATAAAAACGTTAAATTTGAATGTTTGTTTCTTTATAAAACAATTCTTATAACAATATTTTAATTTTTAATGATATTACCTGCTAATTGTTTTGTTGGTATGCACAATCCTAATAGTCTTCGATTCTAGATTTCCAACAACTATCTTCGCATCTAGCAACCAATTCTAGAATTGTAGAACCATCTACAATACCAACATCCTCCGACGTAAGCTGCGTTCGCAACCTTTTTACACCGGATTACACCTTTTTATCACCAAATCTTCCAGGACCCCAGAGAGTCCCGGCTAAATTTGAATACCCAAACTTAGTGTAGGTTTATCCTCCCAAGTCTGACGCCTTTCCTTTTAGGATAAAAACTTCTTCTCTGTGGTGAATTCTTTTTCAATCTGTTCTTTCGTAGTTGACTACGGGAAAGCCACACCTTCAATACAGCTCCCTGTCTATTACTATCCTGTCTGATGTTACCATCTTTCAAACGTAGCAGGACGTCCTCCTCTTACATATCGTCCAAGCTTAATTTGTCAAACGGAATGCATTCCACCACAGATCCCAACTACAGTGGAATTCTTTTTATTTCGGGCCCACAATCCCCTTGATTTCGTAATTCTCGTTTTTCGTTCGACCTGGCCATATATTCCCCACGAGTACCGGGTTTCTAATAATTCATTCCTTCAGTTAACCGTTTAAAGAATAAGGAGTAAATATTACTGAGTTCCTCCTTACGCCCAGTAGGCTCTGTTAAGACACTGAATATGCCCCAGTGTTACTCAACCTTTGGCACGAACCGCGCAACACCCCTCTCTTAGTTCGTCCAGGCATTAACCAGCTCCGGGTGGCCTTGCCTTAAAACCGGACCTTCGGAATCGGCGATTTTAGGAGCTTCTATGGATTTTTTTTTTTTTTTTAACGTCCGGGGTGAAAGCCCAGTACGCTATCCACTAGACCACCGAGGCGGCTTGGCTTCTATGGAACCTTGATGATGTAAGATTTAGGCACATTCTTAATGAATATTTTTAAACTCTATATTTTAAAGTAATTTCACGATAGGTTTTTAAACTTCATTTCCAGGGACACAGAGAAAAGTGATTTAGGAGGAACGTTCTACGTGCCAGATCCAAATAAAGGATTGATAAAATTATTCTGTAAGTATTTAATAAGAATTAGAGTTTTGATAAAATCTAAATATGAGAAAATAAATTTACGCCATTGCTAACCTTTGAACTACTATTAAATGTGTCCACTTCCGTAAGTTAGCCACTAATATTGTTTAACATTCATTAAAATAAAACAGAAACGAAATAAATATAAGATACAAACTATTTTAGACATTATCATACCTACTGGGTTAGACTGGGTAGCAAACGTGTGCAAGTTAACACTGCAGGTATTTTTATGACCAGACAAATTGTGTGTATTTATTTATTTGAGGTTATTTTTTAATGAAAATTTGTGAAAATTATTTCATATCACGTCACTATGACAACGGCTTGCAGCGCTTATTTTTAGCAAGTTGTCAACAGGTTTGTTTCAAATTTTATTTTTTCAAAATCAAAACAAAAAATGGCGAATTAATTGTTGATGGACATTTACCCCATTGGAGAACAGGCAAACATGGCTTATTTCTTGTTAATTTTCTTTCAGACGCTGCTCAGAATTTCTACTATGACTTTACAGTAACGTGCACCGATTATGACACTTACATGGCTGGTTATACTTGCGGACAGGCCAAAGGCTATAAATCATGTAAGTTTATTACATTAGGCCCAAGACCTCTGGAGTTACGGCCTACAAAATAATCATTTCAGTGGAGCTTCAGTGACAGCTATTCATCATTAAATTGAGCGACTACTACATTTTTCAAATACATTTGCCTTTTGAATTTGGATGGTAACCGACTGTCCAGTAAACTAACGCATTTTTTTGTCATTTTTATTTTTATCACGTTGTTAATTTACTTATTTGTACGAAATGATAGGAAAGAGACTTTAAAAAATGATAATTAAAAATGATAACTTTATAAGGCTGATAATTATACACAACGTTTTTAACGTTGTTATTAACACAACGTATTAAAATCAAAAGAATAATTAAGCTTAGCCTATTTTTTGTTAGCTACTAGGAGATTGTTGATAACTTCTAATTATTGACGAGTTTTTCAAAAACAGTTCTACTGGGAAATCAAAAACTACAGAATAAAAGAAATTCAGTATATATAATACGATAAAAAACACTATATATAATAGGTTAAAAATAATAAGATAAAAACAGTACGTAAACATGGTAAAATTATTATGATAAAATGGAAGGCAGTATATAACTATTACTAGTACTCTCAAATAATTTAACTATAAAAATAAGTAACAAAAACATAAGTTATTAAAAATAAATTATTAAAATAATTACAAAATTAGTTAGTGTTTACCCAATAAAAACTTACCGAACTGAACAAACAGATACTCTGAGAAAGCATGACACTTTCAGTGCTGTCAACTGAAGCGTAGTGGCGTCAAAAATAGTACAGTGGCGCATGCTTAAATGTCTTAAAGTTTCAAAGCATTCTGATTCACAGATGTCTTGGCCCCGCAGTAAACCATCTTTTTATAACTAATGTTTTTCGATTTACTTTACTAGATATCTGCGCTCTTTATCGCACCCGTGTTACTATTCATTCTGCAAACATTTCTAAAACCTGGAAGTGTCGCTTTATGTTGATTAGCAGTTTATTATGCCCAGAAATAAATAAGTTCTAGTAATGAAAAATTAATTTGGGCTATAAAATATAAACTAATGTTTTTTTTTTAATTTTGTGTTGTTTCAGCTTTTATATTTCTATTGCTGAGAAACATGAGCACTTACGAAGAAGTAGTTTCTAGAAAGTCAATAAGGAAATGTTACCACGGCATCATGAGCAAATTTGTAAGGCAAATTCAAAAATTACCATTCTACAATTGTTATTTCAATTGATTTTAAAACCTAAGCAATAAATATTTTGAAACCTTTTTGTTGTTTTCTTAATTAAATTTGTCTAAATAATTACTGAATTAAATCTATTTGACACACATATTTACAATGGAGGCATCATGAGCAAATTTGTAAGGGAAATTCAAAAATTACCATTCTAGAATTGTTATTTCAATTGATTTTAAAACCTAAGCAATAAATATTTTTTAACCTTTTTGTTGTTTTCTTAATTAAATTTGTGTAAATAATTACTGAATGAAATCTATTTGAAACACATATTTACAATGGATTTATTCATTTTAATGATTTAAACTAAATAAATTTAATAAAATTTAATATGACATTAATTTAATAATTCTTATCTTATGTTTTCTTTCATTCATCTTTTAAATGTCCACACTTCAAGTAGTAATAATTTACTTTCACACATTTCAAGTTTATAATTTATATCTCAAATTCTTTTTCGAAATTATGAGGATTTGTTTTAATATTAGCTTGTTATATCTCTTCAAGTTAGGATCTCATCGATATAGCATTTAAAACAAATACATAACAAATTTCCTGTGTGTACAAAATACATTTAATTTATTTGTGTCCGTCGTTTATTAACCTTAAATGGACTAAAAAGTATTTTCCACCCAGGACCAAGGGAAGGATTAAAAAATATTCACACTCTAAAGCAGATTTAAGAGAGGTTTTATTTACAAAACTAACATTAATTATAGAAAATATGGTATCTACTAAAGAAATGCATTGAATTAGTGTTCCCTAAAAATATGGTTTGTATTTTACAAACCACTTATATATATAGAAGAGTTTATCAGTTTAAATTTATCTACGTGTTGAACTAATCAAATAGTTCTGGAACTGTTTTACAATTGTAACAAATATTTGACTTTTCACTGTCTTTCCCACAAACATGCTTGTCACGTGAACAACAAACAACAGCTGTTTTACACAGTTTATTTATCATCTTCACAGATAAGGCAGCAGCAGGAAGCATGTGGCACATGAGTCAAAAATTGCAGGTGTGCCAACTGTGACAGTGAAAAAGTGGTAATGCATATACATTTGTAAAAAAATTACTATTATAGTATATAAAATGTAAAAAAAACCATCTGTAATGGAAACATGAAGTACAGTTATTTTAAGAACTGATACTTACTAGGTTAAAAGTTGGACCAAGGGAGTCAAAATAAGTCCACGTCTTATCTTTTGCCATAAAAAAACACAATATTTGACGTTTTAAATTGATAGAGTATGTTAAATACTTTTTTTTTTTTAAAAAATATTTTTTCAAATTTTCTTACAATATTGTTTTCATTTCCAGATAGTTTTTCAAAAGTGTTGACAAAAAGATATTTAATGAACTAAGAAATATATTTTCAATCTACTTTTAATAGAAACATTAAAATAATTAATTCGTTTAAGATATAAGTGATACAAAACATTACTTCTTCACATTCAATTGTTTTTACATTGTTCAAATTTAAAGCATTAAACGACAAAAAATTTAAACAGGATTCATTTTTTGCCAGATTTTTAAAATAGTAGGCCTAGTAAAATAATTTTACTCTTCAAGAGTAAATTGATAAAAACAAAATCAATCCATTATACTCTAGCATTTATTAAAAAGAGGATTTGAAATTAATCAACATAAATGAAGTACAATCACAGCATATACTTTCTCAATTAAATAAATAAAATGAAAACGTTTTACTTAAAACGTTCAACATTTTATTTTTAAAAAAAAAACATGTAACTTTAAGAGTTTATTGTTATTATATTTTTATAATTTTTTAACAGTATTTTTCATTTGATTTCGTTCACTGTCTTGAGTTGTTATTTTTCGCTTATAAGCCAAAACCGGATGATTTGATTTTGAAAAATTACATAATTTTTCTGGTTTTCTATCAAGACGCGGAATTTTTCGAAATAATAAAAATAAAATATTATTATCTTTGGTAAAAAATATAGCATATTTTTTAATATTGCGTTAGATTTTATTCTAAAAATAGATGTAATCCTTGCTTTGTCATTAAAAACAAAACTCGAGAGGTAAGTGCAAAGTTTCATCAAAATCGTATTTTATAAAGTCGATAGTGGTTACAGAAAACGTACAGAAATGCAAACAAGTTCAATTTTTTTGAAAACTAGGAGGTAAATAAAAATATTTGTGTAAAAACATTAGTTTTATTTATATACATAAATAGTTTTTCTATACTCATTATAATGATATAGTAAAAAACAAGTATACCAACTTAACAAACTTCAGAGGTTACTGATAATTACGTCTCGTGGTTACAGGAAGTAAAATTATGACATTTAATTAATGTGAAATATTTGCAAGTAAAAAATTTATAATGAGCGACTCTTGAAAGCATACATTGCCGAGGATGCATGATGATGCATAGATTCAAAACGAAGAGATGCATTTTTTGCTTCCTTGCTAGAAATATTAAACACTCATCGTCTACAGTTAAACTTCAAAAAGCGCTTGAATTATGAGTGAAGCGAATTCTTCAGTGATTCACTTGAATTAGAATGAAGTGTTATGCATTGCAGAACTCGTCTCCTGATTTCTTTTCTGGAAACTATATTTGTCTGGAGTTATTGATTTCTAACGTAACGCTATCGTTGAAACGGTATGCCGCAAAAGTAAGTCACTATTTCTTTTAAATTAATGAAACGTACGAAGACTTAAAAATAATATTTTCGTGATACTGAAGTACAAAATAAAATTCGAAAATAAATGTTTAACCTACATTAAGTTGTGATCACTGTTAGTAATGCCGAGTGTATTTATTTCTTGAGGCAGAATTAGGAGCGTTACCTATAGTAAGCACTTTCTCTTTAAATATTCTCTTACAGGCAACATATATCAGTAACTTTAAATATACAGGCAACTTTATCAGTGATATATATATATAGTGTTTGGCTGTGTGTTTAACGTCCGACTATTGTGCACACTTGGGCTAATGCAGACGAATATGTGCATATATATATATATATATATATATATATATATATATATATATATATATATTAATATATATATATAGCCATCTCGGTGGCATAGTTGATAGCGTCCTTGCTTTCACCCCGAGGACCAAGGTTCGATTCCCGTCCAGGGTTTGGCGTTTTCATACGCTATAAATCATCCCATCGTCTGCATTATCCCAAGTGTGCACAATAGTCGGACTTAAAAAAAAATAATAAAAATATAAATATATATATATGTATATATATATATATATATATATATATATATATATATATATATACACACGAGATATATATTACTGGTTCCAGGACCATAAGGGAAGACTCCAATCAGCGCCAGGAATTCATCATCTTACGTATAGGGTACAGCTGCCGAATTATTCTTATTTAATTGGTTAGCCATAATTCTCTTGTGAAAATTAAGAAGATTGCAATAGAAATTAAAAACTCCCACAAATAGCTTAAAAACAGTGATATTGTTTTAGTTTAAACTGTGATGTATAATGAAATACAAGACTTTGAAAAGATTAATAAGTGTTTTCTACCCTTAAGAAGAATTGTATATTAAAAGTTAAATTATATTAATATCAAGTGAAACAAATCTGAATAAAATAAAATCGGATTACACTGATATAAATTTACTTCATAAATAAATTGAAAAGATTATTCAATTAAAGAAATGAAATATAAATTAGAAAATTTAAAGGTTTTCTTACCAATAACTAAAAGGAATTAATATTTAAAAAATTAACTCCTGTAATACATATTTAAAAGAATATTTCTCAAATATTTCGTAGTAGAATATAAGTTAATTATAAAATTAAGAGATGTAAATGTATATCTATATAATATTAAGGTTATAATAAAAAAACTTAAAGAAATGCCGTGCCTTTTACTGCAACCGATTAACCAGTGTTAAATTATCGCATCAGTAATTTGTTAAGAAAAGAGGCGTAATTTATAATTTAAGTGTTTCAAATTTTTATTTGGTTGTCATCTGATAAAATTAGAAAATTTGTCGAGTTTAGAAATTAAAATTTAAGGAAGTGGATTTAAAATCAAGTTAATACTTTAACAATGCATTAAATTATTTAAATTTTCTTTTCAAAATTGTAAAGTATAAAATTTTATTTTGAGTTTAATTAAAAATTAATCAATTTAATTTGAGAGTAAAAATTGTATATTTTTAATTAGTAAATATTTGGTTGTTTTAATATGAGAAATACAGATATATGTTTCAATAAAAAAATATTATTTTATTCTAGAATCTGTGTTACAATTAAAACAAAAACAACTCATTCACAAAACAATCTGCTGTAAAAATCCAACAAACCCGAGGTACTTTATAGTATTTGGATAAAAAGGATGAAACTATCCAAATATTATATATTGTCCTGCAATCAGAGTGGTTACTGACGTAACTGGATCTTCAGGTTTACTGTTCGGTTGACCTGTAACAACAGAACCAGAGAAGTAAAGGAGCGTTACTAACGGCAAGAAAATACTCACAAAATTAAAATAGAAATAATACTTTTAGCAGGCGCCGTGAATATTGATAGTAAACTATCCCTTCTTGCTCTATCTGTCAGTGGGAAAAAGAAAGAGAGAGCTCTGGTAGGAGTTACGAAACACACACACACAACAAAATTACACCGGAAAATTCTTTGGTTGCGACAATGATGTCTTTAGAGGCCAACTGGAGGGTCATTGCGGGATTCGCTGCAGTGATCATGAAGAGGCTGAGGCCTGAAGATAAAGAGATGAGATCTAACGCTGTAGACTGATAGGCGGAAAGCCAGTCCACTTTCCCACGACTGGCCTATCGCCGGTTTCTTGTTGGGTTTGCAGAAGATTAATGCTTTTGGTGTTTGTTTTAGTGGGTAGCAATATCTTGAACGTAATTTGAGTTTGAACTTAATTTGAATTCTACACTCTGTCGAGTGACGATACCCTACCCCAGGTCGTTTGTAAAAGATTTGTCCACCTTTTTTCGGCATTTCAAAACAAACACACACACACACACACACACACACACACACACACACACACACACACACACACACACACACACACACTACGTAAATACATCTGTCAATAAATTAATTTACAAGTAGAAAGTAAAATAAACAAATAAATTAATAACATATTTCACAATTACATTGAATCTGACATATTTACTCTTATTCATTCTTACGGTAGAGCTTGTTGGTGTTGTGTTATTCTCATCTGTACTTAAGGGCTTATGGCTATCACTCAGATCTGCGTCGCTATGTTCCTTATTCCCTAAAGTGAGGTTATGATCCATAATACAACATGTCTACCACGAGTCCCCAAGGTAAACCCAACACTGAGTGATGGCGCTCTTAGAGTTGTACAGTAGATGACGTATAACGGCGCTTTCAAGAAAACAAGGGATTTCTTTAAACAATCGCGCACGCAACTGTCTCGCTGAAGTGTATAAATCGAAATTTCAAGAAAACATTTTTTTTCATTTATCACAGTTTTGGAAAATCTGATGGTCACTGAAATTGCGTGTATTAAAACTTAAACTTCGACATTACATTGACAATACACTACGGACACTACTTTTTTGAAATATCCTAATCATTATTAAAAATCGCTTCACTATGATAATTGTTATTAAAATTTTCATATACTAGCGTATTAAACCTTTAATACATTACAAAGAACACTGACCACTTAGAAATAAAATTTCTAAATATCATCGAATTTTGAAAATTCAAAATGTTAATTTATAAAGTTTTGTGACTAGTTAATATGTTATAATGGGATTTTCGTTTTTTAATTTAAAACAAAAAAGTTACTGATTTTAAAAGTTTTGAAATAGATGCAGTTTTGTAACTGTTGAATACATTTGCTGGTTAACGACTTCGTAAACGTTATTACTAAAATGAAGTGTTTTGAATAAATCGAATAAAACTGCAAACGTGTGTTATTTGCGCTCACGCATACATATAAACAAATACACGCACGCAAGCACATACATACAAAAATGCATACACATACACACACACACACACACACACACACACACACACACACACATACATACATACATATATATATATATATATATATATATATATATATATATATATATATATTTATGTGTATGTATATATATTTGGGGGTCGTCAATACGTGCAAGTCGTAGAGAAGAGGTGGTGATCACCCGCCTTCGCATTGGTCACTCCATGTTAATGCATGGATTTCTGATGGAACGCGGGGACCCACCTGAATGCGAGTTCTGTAGGGAAATCATCACAATAAAACATATATTGCTCGATTGTGATGGTTAAAAATGTGCGTGTTATGTGTGGTCTGAGCAACTGTTTGCAGACGATGTTGGGAGATAGTGTCTCGGCCGTTGAACGGGTTCTGGACTTCCTTCATCGTCTCAATGTTTTAAATAAAATTTAATTTATATATTTGTTATTTCTTGTGTTATTTTATTTATTTATCTAAATAACTTTATTTCTGTTTATATATACTTTTACGAATTGTTATTAAATTTTATTCATTGTTATTTAGTTCTTAAGTATTTGTTATTGTAATATAGTTATACCTGTTATTTAAATTTTTGTATAATTTATTTTTACTATTATAGTTTGTTGTAGTTTTATTTTCTTATTTAAGTAAATTTTGTTATTTTTTTTATACTTTCATTTTGCGTGACGGCGATGATAACCTTAACGGTTTTTCGCCGGAAATATATATATATGTTTCTAGTAGACGAAACAATGTTCCGTAGTTTTACCAAAATCCTATCTGGAATCTTCGAGGTTATTCAGACTTCAGCCTTCAACTTCAAGATGCATCTGTCTTGGATAAAAAAGTATGTAGTAAAAAATGGGCCACTGTGACCTTTCGCAATTAACGAAAAAAAGGAATAATATACAACAATGTACAGTAAAAAATTCAGATATTTTGAAGCAAAATCATTCATTATATTTTTTTGTAAATTTAATACATTGTAGCATACTGAAACATCCCTCACAAATAATTACGTAATAATACAATTACGTTACCGACAAAAAAAGGTAATTAGAGATATTATAACTAAGCCAGTGTAGAAAGTTAAAAACAAATTACTGTTCGAGATAAAAGCTGCAGTCGTTTAGGATTATTTTTATTGTTTTACAATTACGATAAAACGTACTTTTTTATCTTTGCTACACTCATTCAAGAAAAAATATACTATACAAAATCTTATTTATGTGATTTTCAGAATTATTCATATTAATCAGTTTTTTCGAGTCTAAAAACAGATTTTATGTTTGGCCTCTCTCACACACACTCACCTACTCACTCAATCAATCAATCACACTCACTCACTCGTTCATTCACTATTTATCTTTGATTTCTCTTTTTATTTTTTTTTTTTAACGTCCGACTATTGTGCACACTTGGGCTAATGCAGACGATGGTATGATTTATAGAGTATGAAAATGCAAAGCCCTCGCCGGGAATCGAACCCGGGTCCTCAGGGTGAAAGCCTAGTACGCTATCCACTAGGCCACCGAGGCGGCACATTTCTCTTTTAAGTTTTAAGACACGTAAAACTAAATCGATTCGAACGCTATCTATCGCAATCACGTTTACCATCATGTATTTTTCATTGCCTACGTAGGTTGTCGATAAGCTTTACTTAAAGCAGTTCAGGATTATCATAGAGAATTTCAGTTACACATTTTGATAACTTAGCAATTCTGTAGTAACTGTAGCAACACGAGAAAACATTTCTTAACAACGGAAAGTAGAGAGAGCAAGAGAGAGGGGGAGGGAGGGGAGAGAGAGAGGAAGAGGAGACTAAATTTTAAATCTTAAATCTGTTTCTAAAGATATATATATATATATATATATATATATATATATATATATATATATGTGTGTGTGTGTGTGTGTGTGTGTGTGTGTGTGTGTGTGTGTGTGTGTGTGTGTGTGGGGTGGTGTGTGTGTGGGGGGGTGTATGTGTATCTGTGTTTTCACGTTCTCACATTAGCAACTTGGTCCGATTGGATATAATCTTCGCACAAAAATCTATTTCTAGTATTAGCTTGAACTCGTGTATTACCCAAAAGAATCAGTTCAAATTCGGCCGTTACGTATCTTAAAAAAATAACTTAATTGCCTCACACGTTTTTAAAACCTGATTTTGCCGCTAAAATTTTCATAAATTAGCCTTTAAAACTTTCAAAATCCATTGAAATTAAGAAACGAATCTCACTGCGATCAAGACTCATTTCACGTTTTCAGTGCAATTAAAATTTTAATGTTAACGATTGCAGATTTTAATTCAAAATTATTAAAGTGAAAACTGTAAAATAAAAAACTTTTTTTGTAAATTCTCTTCGATCGCATCGGCGAGATAGCTGTTCGCCGCGGTGTAGATTTCTAAATGTTCAATTTAACATCGAAAAACCAACAGATGGATTCGTTCGCCGTTTTCAATCTGTTTACCTCGAAATCATTTTGTGGAATGCTCATTTTTGACAAAGTAATGTAGAAGTTAACAGTAGGTTTCCTTAAACATAATTAAGTATGCTTTAATTGCGTCAAACAATCGTACTAACAACATTGCTTACGTAAACATTTTTGCCTCTTTCAGATAAAATAATGATGTAATAAAATATATTTTATCTATTCGTGAACGCTAAGGGGCAATCATGTACCTAAGTGGTACAAAAACATTCAAATGTAAGATAGTTCTAAAGTTATGTTATTTTTCCAAAAAAGGTCGGTCATAAGTTGGCGAACACAAACTGGTAAATCGGCCTATTTTCACAACATCGGTTTATCGGATTTTTATAAATTTCGTTATAAAGTAGTGTAAGAAAATTATATAAATAATGAAAATTTACGGTACTTTCGTGAATCCTTCATTCATTTTTATCGTCCGTTATTACCTATTATATTCTTAATATAATGTAAACAAATTCTCTTAGTTTATTGTCAAATGAGAGAAAATTTATTAGAGTAAATATTGATAAGAAAATTTGCTGAATGTAATTTTGTTAAAACATTCGCTCATTCCTATTAGAATATCTTGTAACATTCAGTAATAACAAAAGTTTAAATATACAAAAGTTAGTGTTTATAAAATATTAAATTCAAACATTCGCGTCAGTGAACACGGTATTACTGAAGTTCTTTTGTTATATTACTATTAACTTCAGTACTTTTTATTGACTTTTAAAATTAAATTTATAAATGAATGATTCCAGAAACTAGCAACGACTAGCTGGGAGGGCTAACGAAGAGGGTAGGGTTGTCTCTTTGTAATACTGCATTATTGTAGTTCCTTTTATGCAGACTAATTATTTTATTTTATTCTAACAATGCATTAAACACAAAGCACAAAATGTACAATATTACCCTTAAGGTTAAGCGGTGACTTAGGTGTTCCTTTTTCCTTTATTTCAGTCCGTATATTTCAACCTTTATCTACGTGTATCTCTTAAAAAATGTGTTATCTATTATTGGTGGAAGAAGAAAAGGGATATAAAATATATGGAAAAATTATACCTAATTAAACGAAATGATCTCATTGGTGCACGTAACATATGTGAGTTTGATAAGACTCAAAAAGCAGAATAACTGCTATTGAACAAAACAAATTATAAATCATTGTTATTTATCAAAATTGTTCCGGATTTGTGCTCATCTTATTAATTCTAAATATCCTAAGAATTATTTAGGCCGGACCTATTTCAAAGTTTCATTAAAAATACTGTTACGTTTTAGTGAAATCCCTAAAACAATAAGTAAGCAAAACAAAATTAAAATCTTGAATCTTTCCTTGGGACGCACTGTCATAAACAGCATACAAATCTAACTGAACCAAATTAAGTATTCTACACTTATAATTGGTTCTAATTACATTGTATTTGTATTTTACCCTTATGACCGATCAAATACTTGATATTCATATGGAAATTCTTGAATAGTTCTGTAATTACTAGTCAAAACGTTTTTCAATTAAAAACCATAATAAAGAAATAGTAAAGAATAATTGATTGAAAATGAGGTAAAAGTATTAACATTTTCGTTACGAATTCACATTATTCATTTTGTTATTTATACACAAAATGTTGTTCTTTTAAATACAATTGGATACAATAATCAATATTTGTAGTCTACAAATACATCAATATTTTATTACTAACATTTAAATTACAATAATATTATTTTATTTTTTATTATTTTTATTTAAAACATAGGCATATACTAAACAGAAAGTTCGATTGAAAAGTTAGATTCAAATATCTAACAAAAAGTTATATAGATAGAGGTAGATAACTTTCAATCTCTATAGACTTAACTATAACTTTCTATAGATTGAAAGTTATATTGAAATAATATTATCAAAAGATCTGCTGTAATGCAGAATCAGTTGTTTAAGTTAAAGTTCGGCTACAATGCGCTAAATACTTTGTAATATTAAAGAGTGGTGAATACTGCTAAATCGGCTTTGGTAGCAGGAAAAAGCTGATACACATGACTAATAGGCTTAAAGTTAACTCAACCATCATTGGCTGGATAAAGGACAAGTGCGTTTGACACTGGGGCAATGTTTAGTGTTGCTTTGTCAGTTTGGCAATGTGTGCTGTACATTGAAGACAGAGATTAAATGAAAAATAAATACGGGCAGCATGCAGCTGTTATGCTAACATTTTTGTTTTTAAGTAACAATGCCGCAATAACAATGTTAAATAATTCTGAAAATATGTTTTAACTATCGTAACGGAAAAAACAGAATTATTAGCATTAAAAATGTATAAATTCAATTCAAATGTGACAATGAACCTTGACCACCACCTGTATTATATTTTTGGAATTAAAAAGGAAAAAAACGATTTCTTAAACATTTTTAATTACCGCCATTTTGAAACGCGAAAACTAATGTTTCTGGGTAACTAACTCAAGCAAGCAATTCGATGTTTTTCTTATTTTGTATCATATAGAACAACATAGGAATTTTGTATTTGGAACAATTTTCAAAACGTGTTCTGGTCTACAGGATCAGTGCACTTTCTACTTCTCGTGTCAGAGTCTTATGATTGTGATCGCGGAAAAAGGTAAAGATAATTTTTATAGAGAAATAAATTTTATCAAATAAAATACATAACTAAAAAAATTCAAATGTCTCCAAAACCTACACAATTACCTGTTTTATACGCTCAAACTTTTTAATAATCCCTCACATTTTAACAATCACCCCTTTAGAGCTTTGATCAGTGCTCATTTCATGATCCCGTCTTTGCGTAATGTTTTCCCGACGTTATCCCTAAAACTGTAGTTTGGAAACTTTCAACAAAAAAATAGTGATACACAAAATACTGTATTTTCAACATCGACTAGAAATATTAATAACAAATTTAAATGAAGTAGGCTTATAGGTATCTAAATATTAAATCGTTTTTTATTGTTTTACAAAAACCATGAATGGTAATTCTTCTATATAAGTAAATTCTCCCGTGTTTAATTTTAAAATTTTTATCGATAGGCGTAAGTTTTTTCACAGATAAAAATATGAATTTAATAAATAAAGTTTTGTTTTTAAACAAACCTTTTTTATCTGAACATTTATTTATACACCGCTCAATTTGTGTCCAAGGTCAAAACGATAACAATTTTAGTTAATTTGACGTACGTATATTGACATTATGTAACTATATTTTTGCATTTCCAAGTCATTCTACGTTAAACCTTTAATAAATAATGTATAAACTAATTGTTTATTTGCTTACATAATTTTAATGTGTTTTCGTGATGGATGACTTTGTAAATTGTAAATGATTGTTGTGATGTTGGGTATAAATGAAACATTTTAGTCGTTGCTAGTGACAAATTTGAATCAACGACATTCAATTTTTCCACAAAATGTAAGTTTTTAGAGAAAATATTTGCTTTAATTAATTAAATTAATATTGTATAAAAAAGAAACCGTTGTTCCATTTGAACGATTAATTTGATATAAATACTTTGTTATAAAACAATCTGCTCAATTAAAAATAATTATTATTGTTTATTCTGATTTTTGCATTATTTGTACTTAGGCTATATGGAAATGGTACGTGATATTCCATGAGTATGAGTATTCCATTATTTTTAAGTGTCTAACTTAAACTCAGTAACTAAAACATAATAAACTAAAATTATTAACAAATTCTCGAGCTATCTGAAGTGGTCAAAACAACTTAAGACTTATATTTTTCAAATAATATTGATCAAGCTAATTTATATTTTCACCAATAAAACTATTAAATATAACATCATTTAAACCAATAAAACATTGTTTAATGTTCGTGTTTCAGAATGGCTTTCTTACGGATGCTGGTTATTTTGGGCACGTTATTGGCTGTGTTTGCAGAGAAACATTGCAAAAAACCAAAACCTATTGATAACTTTTCATTGGAAAGAGTATGTATTACAATATGATTGAAGAGTTTTAAAATATTTCACCTTTTTACATATTGGTTAGATATTTCTTCCAAAAACTTAATTGTTTAGGGTAGTCAATAGTAAACTTTAGCGGTCTTCTAGGATTCATTATTTTTTTCAAATTTGAATATGGAATTGCGAATGATTTCAGAATATATGTTACATTAAAAACAAAGATAAAAAAATTTGCATTGATTTGTTCTTACGATAATGTGAAATCTTCAATGGTGTTATAACACTTATATTTGAAAGTATATGTTAATTTTAAAATGGTAGATGCAAGTAGTGGCTGAAAATACTAACTAAATACTAACTAACTACTAAAATACTAACTAACTAAATACTAAACATATTAAATATTAACAAACAACGATTTTTTTATCAATAGCAAATTTTGAAGAGAGTTTTTGGTTACCCACACTTATTTGGTAGTAATATTTGACTAAATTTATTGACCTAAATTGAAGACACTTTAAATACTTTAAATTTTCAAAAAATTAAAATTAACGAAAGATTTGAAACAATTTTTTATTTAAAAAGACAAATTTTGTCATCAAAACGTCGATTTTTTTATAAAAAGATATCTAAATAAGCCGAAAATTTTTGATTCAAAGGAATCGAAAATAATCGAAGTCTTAAAATTTTTCTCTGACACAATAATAAAGAAAGGATTAAGTTTTGTCAGTGGCAGTTACTCCCTTTTCTTGTTAAGACAAAATTCCTCTTGATAAGTTTGCAGGTGTGTGGTATGACGCAGCTTTTGATGTGAACGAACACGAATTTGAGAAGTACCAGAACGCACGGTGTGGCATATTCAATGTTACATTAAACAAAAACGGAAACGGAACACACAAATGGGACGCCGATTTGTTTCTTGGGTTGGTAAAAATATTTCTGTATGGATTCTATGCAGAATTTGCAAGATTATAAAATGTTTTCTTGTGCAGTTTTGACAGTTAATTGCCGATTTTATGGAATTATTATACATTTGCTGAATATTTCTTGGCTTTTTTAGGATTTTAATTTAAAATAATATTTTTTAAAAATATTTCTAGTAGAATATCTTGTAATATTTCATTATATCTAATGATTAAACATAGAGAATTTAATGTTTACAAATTATTAAATTCAAATTTTCCCCTCAGTGAACACTGTATTACAGAATATCTTTTGTTTAGAAATACTTTTATACTTCAATACTTTTTATTAACATTAAAATTAAGTTTACAAATAAATCAATAAACTATAAACCACTAGCTGGGAAAGCTAATGAAGAGGGTAGGGTTTCCGTTTGTAATACTGATTATTGTAATTTCCTTTCTAAAAACTTATGGAAATATTATATATTTACAAACTTCTGTGTTATGGAATTATTAAATATTAGCTGAATATTTCTTGGCTCTTTACAACTTTTAATTTAAAATAATATTTTTAAACAATGATTTTTAATCTTTAAAGTGTTCAATAATTTAAAATTTTGTTTTATTAATTTGTAGCGTTTCTTCAAAAAACTATTAGACATATATTTAATTATATTTATTATAACATACGTTCATTTATCTCGGGTCGGGGTGTTTGTCTTGGCAGAGTAACAGTTACATATTTTTTTAAAAAAAGAAAAGAATAAAATTTTAATGTTTGTTTCTTTATACAGTAAGTCTTTTTAAAATATTTTACTTTTTAAGGATATTATCTGCTAATCTTTGGGTTCGATAACGCAACGCTAGATGTCCTTTCTTTTTAGTACTTAATTCATCACATTGTTACTTGAGTTAACACTTAAATTGTTTCGTAATATATTTCATTAACTATTACAATTAAATTTAGGACGTCAAAGAATAATTTCAATTTCAAAAAAAATATTTTTACTTTCTTAAGGTGATATTACGTTTCACTTGACAATGGTTGCTTGTAATACTTCGCTGACTTGTTGACGTCCGTTTGTTTTACGTTGTAGTGTATATTCCCTACTTAACATCAAGTTCAAATTATATTTTTCTCTTTATTTTTCTTAGATCTAGGCCTACTACCTGAATCATAGCTTTGACGTAGTGTTTGATAAAACTAATTTTTTTTTCATTTCTTCAATTCGATTAATATACATTATGAGTTATGAATTTTGGAGCGAATTATTTTAATGTTATTTTAGATATTAGATTCTATTTTTTTTTATTTAAACTTCCTTTTATATGACTTCAATAATTCACGTTACAAACATATTTCGCTTAAACGTGATGATTTTGATTGTTGCCGATCAGCTGTGTTCTACATGGCTTTAAAATAGCTCAAACAAAAAAATGTCAGTACTCGATTGTCAGCTGATTCATTGACTTCCCATAAGAAATCCATTGCTGCGATGCCCTCTTTTGACACCTTTATTTCCGAATCCAACCTCTGCAGTTCCAAACCGGAACCTTCTTCAAAGATGGTGGTTGATGAGCTACCATACCATGTAATCCCATTGGTCGGACATACCACGTTTACATTTATTTTACACACACACACACACACACACACACACACACACACACACACACACACACACACACACACACACACACACACACACACACACACACACACACACACACACACACACACACACACACACACACACACACACATATATATATATATATATATATATATATATATATATATATATATATATATATGTGTGTGTTTGTGTGTGTTATGCTCATATTTGTATATTTTTGAAAACAATAAGTGACAAAACTAACAGCACATTCAAGGATATCTAAAAAATAAAGTAACATTATTTAACACTATATGCTTCTTATAGCTTTATCAAATTAGTAAGTTTTTTTAAAAAGCCTTTGAAACCTTGATGTATGATTTAGGCACATTCTTAATTTACACTTTTAAATGCTTTATTTTAAATCAATTTCAAAACTGATTTTTGAAATTTCATTTTCAGGGACACAGAGAAAAGTGATTTAGGAGGAACGTTCTACGCGCCAGATCCAAATAAAGGATTCATAAAGTTATTCTGTAAGTATTTTTTATAAGAATTGGAATTTTGGTAAAATCTTGATCTGGGAAAAAGTTATTTTCTAACCTTAAACTACGGTTAAGTGTGTTCACTTTCGTAAGTTGGTAGGCTATATTTTATCATTAATTAAAATTTTTATCATTAATTAAAACTAATACAGAGATAAAAAAATAAGATAAAAACTATTTTAGACACTATAAATGTTGGGTAGTGCGACCTCATACAACAGTTATTTTAGACCAGTTTACATTTTTTGCATTTGTTTATTTACGGTTATTTTTTAATACAAATTTTTTTATTAATTTCATCACGCCACTGATGCAACTGCTAGCGTATATTGGTATAGTATATTGGTATATTGTGCACACGTTTTTTCAAACTTCAATATTTCCAAATACAAAACAATGAATGCATTAATAATTGTTGATGGACAAACGCCCGATTGAAGAACAAACAAACATAACTTATTTTTTGTTATTATTCCTTTTTTTCAGACGCTGCCCAGAATTTCGACTATGACTTTACAGTAACGTGCACCGATTATAACACTTACACGGCTGGTTATGCTTGCGGACAAGCGAAAAACCATAAATCATGTAAGTTTATTACAGACGGGCAATGATATCTGGAGTTATGGCCTCTACGTCATAATCATTTCAGTCAATCGTCATTGACTTGAGTCACTACTGTCCTATTAAAATATATTTGTCTTTTCATTATTGATGGATATCTACAGTCTAGCAAACTGGCTTATTTGTTTTATCGTTTTGATGTTATCGCTCTTTTAATGTACTTCTTTCAGAAAAAAGTAGGGAAAGTGCCAAAAAAAATAAATAATGAGGCTGATAATTTTTATACAACTCCATTTATTGAAATCAAAAACATAATTAATCTTATCCTATTTGTTATAAAATACTTGGTAACCTTCAATTATAGACGACTTTTTCAAAAACAGTTCTAACGGACAATTACAAACTTTAGACAAAAAGAAGTGCATATATATATATATATATATATATATATATATATATATATATATATATATATACGATAATAATAAAAAATCACTGTATATATTACGGTAAAAGTATTACCTTAAAAAAAGACAGTAACAATGTGACTGGAACAGGTACCCTAAAGTAATTTAACTATAAAACTAAGCGACTAAAAAACTAACAAAAACTTTAGTTCTTAAAATTAATTTTTCATATAATTACGAAATTCATATGCCACTCAATAAAAATGTACCAAACTGATCAAACAAGTACTGTCAGACAGTATGATAGTAGAGTGACGCCAGCTGATGTTTGCGAGCAACAATAGTACATAGTGGCGCATGCGTATATACATTCAAGTTTCAAAAGATAACTGTTTTCATACTTTCCCAGATATCCTGGCTCCGTTGTAAACCTTCTTTTTAGAACTAATGTTTTTGGATTTACTTTACTATATATCAGCGCTCTTCATCGCACTAGTGTTACTATTCATGATGCAAACATTTTTAAAACGTGAAAGTTTATTTATTTATTTTATGCAGATAATTATACTCAGAAATAAATTAATTCTACTAATGACAAATTACTTTGCAGTATAAATTAAAATTAGTAATTATTTTGATGTTCTGTTGTTTCAGCTTTTGTATTTCTATTACTGAGAAACATGAGCACTTACGAAGAAGTAGTTTCTAGAAAGTCAATTAGGAAATGTTACCATGGCATCATGAGCAAATTTGTAAGGCAAATTCGTAAAATACCATTCTATAATTGTCATTAAATACATTCAAATTTCAACTGATTTTAAAGCCTGAGCAATAATGTATTTTGAAATAATTTGTTTTTCAATTAAATTTTTGTAAATAATTACTAAATAAATTATATTTGTCATACAAATTTACAATGTATTTATTCACTTTTAACGATTCAAACAGAAACTATGTAAATAAAATTTTTATTACATTAATTTAATAATATTTATTTATTTATGTTCTCTTTCATTCACATTTTAAAACTAAAAATTTAGTATTAATATAAGTTTAATGTAAAGTCTGAATAATGTCGAAGATGCCAGATACGATTTTGGCGAAACTACAGAAAAATGTTTCTTATATTAAAAATAATTTTGTCAAACACTGGTTTTCAATGTGATTCATATATATGTACGTATGTATGTATGTATTTCAGTGTGTGTGTGTGTTTTTTGTAAGTAATTTTAAATAATTTTATACTTAAATTTTGTTTCGAAATTAAAATGATTTTTTTTATGTAAGGTTGTTGTATTTCTTCAAGTTAGGTTTTCATTGTAATGGCAGTTAGAACAAATACATAACAGGTCAGCTTTGTATAAAGAATAAATTTATTTGTGTTTGTTGTTCATGTAGGAGAAGAAAATTTAAAAACTATCAAATATACTTTCAATCCGGTTTTAATAAAACAACCTTTAATTATTTAAGTCATTTAAGAAATAAGTAGTATAAAACATTAAAAAAGACTTCACACATTCATTTGTTAATTGTAATATAGCACAGACTTAAAGCAATAAACGACAGGAATTAAAAATGAGTTTCAGTTTTCATAAGATTTTAAAAATTTAAATTAAATAATTTTACTCTTTGAGAGTAAATTAATCAAAACAAAACAAATGCAATATTCTCTTGCCTTTATTAAACACTGGATCTGAAATTAATCCAAATACATTTAGTACTATCATAGCATAGATTTTCTCAATTCAATAAATTATTTTAAAAAGGTTTATTTGAAACATTCAACTTTTTGTAATTTTGAAAAAAAACATGTTACTTTGATTATTTATTTGATATATTATTTCTTATATTTTTCTTAAACTGTATTTTTTTAAATTTTGTACACTGACTTGATTAATTAATCTTCCCATATAAAGTAAATCTTGTAATTCGATTTTGAACGATTTATGGTTTTTTATGAAGACCTGAAATTTTTCAAAATAAATTATAAACTACTTTTGAACAAAATATTACTGACTTTGTTAAAACTGATTTTGGTAAAAATACAATACATTTGTTGTCATTTCTTTAGATTTGATTCCATTAAAAGATCTTTTCATCTTTTTTATGCCTTTAAAAACAAAAATACAAAGGTAAATGCCAAGTTTCATCGAAATTGTTAACATGGGAAGTCGTTAGCGGCTGCATAAAAAGGGCGGACATCTATATAAGTTTCACATTTTTAATCAAATGTGGGAAGGTAAAAATTTATGTTTTTTTAAAAATATATCAACTTTCAATATATACATAAATAGTATATATTACAGTATTACTTTAACAGTAAATAGTAATAAAAACAGATGTGTAATTATAACTTAAACTTGAACTTTACCGACAATTACTTCTCCTATAAAATAGTTGGATACAAGAAGTAAAATTAAAGCAACTAATTAATGTCAGAAATTTGCAAATAAAAGTTATAATGAGAGCACTTGAGAGCATACACGGCCAAGGATGCATGACGAGGCGTAAATCCAGGACGAAGAGATACATTTATTGCTCCTTTGCTAAAAATATTAACCTCCTATCATCTAACAGTTAAACTTCAAAAAACCTTTGAAATATGAGTGAAACGAATTCTTCAGCGATTCACTTGAATTAGAGCGAGTTGTGATACACTTGAACTTATTACCAGTGCGCGCCCACACACAAACACACACACACACACACACACACACACACACACACACACACACACACACACACACACACACACACACACACACACACACACACATACATACACACACACACACACACACACACACACACACACACACACACACACACACACACACACACACACACACACACACACACACACAATCTACTTAAATACGTCTTTGCCAATATTTTAATTTACAAGTTAAAAATAAATGAAACAGAAAAAATAACAGCACATTTGCAATTACATTAAATCTGACAAATTTACTCTTATTGTTACGTCATTGTTGTGTTTTTCTCATCTGTACTTAAGGGTTTATCACTCAAAACGGCGTTCCTATGTTCCTTATTCCCTAAAGTGAGGTTATGATCCATAATACAGCATGTCTACCTCGAGTCCCTAAGGTAAACCCAGCAGTGAGTGATGACGCTCTCAGAGTTGTACAGTAGAGGACGTGTAATGGCGCTTTCAAGAAAACAAGGGATTTCTTAAGCAATGGCGCACGCAACTGTTAGTTATGTTCGACTCTATTTTAAAGTCCTGGTTAGAGATTGAACGCAAAGAATAGTTATATTTTAAAAAATTTAACAACAATCCACTAACGCACTCAAAATCAATTTTTTATATTCTTTAAAAGAGTTCTCACATGTTACCCTCATAATGTGAAATGAAAGTGTTTGAGCCTTATCCCCCAAAAAGAAGTAATTATGAAGATAATTAATAAACACCACAATAAGTGAAAATAAATGATCCTAATTTCTCAATTCTTCCTACATACATGCTCTTTTCAACTTGGAATAATCGCTGCACGCAGGAGTCTCGTAGCCATAATCATGATTAAAATTTTAATATACTAGCATTTTAAACTTATGCCGACACTTGAATGAACTTCTGTCACCTACAAATTAATGTTTTTAATTTCAACTGAATCTGATAATTAAGAATGTTAATTTATGAATCTTTTTTCGCTAACTAAAATGTTAAAATAGGATTCTCTTTTTTAATTTAAGACAAAAAAGTAACTGATTTTTAAATATTAGAAATGGCAACACTCTCTCTCTCTCTCTCTCTCTCTCTCACACACACACACACACACACACACACACACACACACACACACACACACACACACACACACACACACACACACACACACACACACACACACACACACACACACACATAAACACGCATAAACACACATACACACACACACACACACACACACACACACACACACACACACACACACACACACACACACACAAACTAAAGCTAACAGAGGTGGATTTCTACCTCACACAGGTTCTAACTGTGCACGGTTGCTTCCGAGCTTACCTGTTCCGTTTCCGGCTGGAAACAGACTATTCTTGTCCCCTTTGTCTTTCAGCAGCGATTGAAGATGCAGAGTATCTATTTTTCCATTTTCAGAGATTCGTCTAAGGTAGGATGAACCTGCAAACATATCTGCGAGGCAGCATTACATAGGAAAATTTTTTTTCCGAGAATGAAGACTTAAGAAACCAACTGAAGAGTCTTTGCTGGATTTGCAGCAGTGGTGATAAATAGGCTGAGTATTAAAGATCAAGTAAGGAGAGCCAACGCTGTAGACGGATAGGTGGACACAGCCGGTCCACCTCCCTGCAAAGTAATGCCTGACGGCGGTTCCGTAGGGTGGTTTGCAGAAAAGGAATGCTTTTGGTGGTTTCTTACTGGGTAGCAATATATGAACTTAACTTCAATTTGAACTGAACTTGAGTCGTACACTCAAGGTAGTGATTGTACCCTACCTCAGGAAGTCTACAAAACAATTTTCAACTTCTTTGGCTAATGCAGGAGTACCACAAGGAAGCGTACTGGGGCCAGATTTATACCTTATATTCACTGGTTATTTATCCATGACACAAGGGGTAATCACCGCCACATTTGCAGATGACACTGCTATAATGGCCTCCAGTAATGATCCTCAGACATTGCAGCATAGTTTAAAACTAGTTCAACTTTGGATGGAAAAATGGCGTATAAAAGTTAATGAAGCTAAATGCCAACTTATAACCTTCACATTAAGGAAGCATACACTTCCAGCAGTATCACTAAATAAAAAACTGTTACCGCAGACCTCAGAAGTGAAGTACCTGGGAATTCATTTGGACAGACGTCTGAATTGGCAGAAACATATTTTTACTAAGCGTAAACAACTTGGCATTAAACTCAGAAGTATGTAAGTAAACTGATTGGGCACAAATCCAAACCTTCAACCAATAACAAAATATTACTATATAAGACAATACTGAAACCAATATGGACGTATGGGATACAACTGTGGGGTTCTGCTTGCAAATCAAATATTGCAATTTTACAGGGCTTCAATCTAAGATACTACGTTTAACAGCTCCAAAAATAATCACAAATGAAATAATCCACAAGCAACTCAATTTTCCGACCATCACAGAAGAAATTGAAACTTATAGCAATAGTTACCGACATCGAATATTAGCCCATCCAAATGTTTTGACCGAAAATTTAATGACGAGATCGACAACACGAAGACTCATGAGGACCTAGCGACCTGCCTGAAAATTAACAGCTGTCCTAGCAGATATAACATTATGTAGCAATATTTTATTATTATTATTTATATAATTTCATTATTTGTATGTATCAATGGGTACATGCTTTCATATCATTATTTTAGCCATACAATTTACTCATTGTCCTATAGACAGATTTTAAATACTAATAAAAAAAAACTTCTTTGGCAACGTATAAAAACTTACATACATATAGACTTATATGAATCACAGTGAAATCCAGTGTACATCCATTCGTCACAATTGTTTTTAGAAGAAACATTGTTACGTAGTTTCGCCAAAAACTTATCTAGCGTCTTCGAGTTTATTGAAAATTCAGACTTCTACTTCAGACTTGGAGCAAGACTAATCTCGAAGCTGCCATAATAAATATATGTATTATAATTAAAATTTATAAACATATATATATATATATATATATATATATATATATATATATAAATTATAAATTTTAACATTTTCTCAAGAAGAAAACCAGAAATCAGGATAGACACTCTTTCAAGAACCAGGGCTGGGTTTTACTATGATGGCGCACCGATAGCTCGTTCTTCAATACATTTATAATTAAAAGCAACAAATTGTAGAATTATAGAAATTTACAAGTTGACTGTAAAACGACTAAACGGAAACCACATCGAACGTAAGCAAATAATTGACATCCAATACTAAGTATTATTGTCTTATTGGATAAACAAAAAAAGAGTTTTAATTGTTAACACAATAAAAAAAAAGTTTTGAAATAGTAAACACAGAAATTTTATCTGCAACTAAAGAAATTTATTTTCATATAAGTAATTAGTAAGTTAATTAGTATTACCAATTAAAAGTCATTTATTGTTGGTTTTGTAGAACAGTCATTAATTTTTTTAATCCATCATTAAACTTAAGCTTTAATTTAAAAAATCAATGTCATAGAACAAGCACTGACTGTTAATCGAAGATTAAACTTTTATTGCTTTAATGTCCCAATAGCGGTCAATTAAATACTTTAATTGTAAATTAATAATTATTACTCTAACCCACGGGTTCTCAACGGGGTTCAGGTGGACCTTTTGGGGGTCTATTGAACTTTGAAGAACGTCTATTAAATTTGGGGTGTCTAATGGTGGTCCATGAAATAATATTCCATTTTTAACCCCTTAAGATATCATAACGTGATGACTTACGATTAATATTAACAAATATTTCCCCGGATATAATCGAAGGACATCAACCGCAAACATCTCATTAAAATTGTATGTATGTATTTGATTTATATTTTATTTAAATTTCTGCTTCTATAAACATAAATATATCTTTAATGTATGTATTATTATACAAATTAAAAATTATTTTTTTTTAAATGTATTACTGAATTCCTCCTAATAAAAGCTTCATTTGCAGCAATATTTGTGCAACACATTGTAAAACATATTTGGGTCTACGGAATAAAAACAAAAATGGTTTAGCGGATCGAAAAAGAAAAAAGGTTGAAAACTACTGGTCTAATTTAACCTGTAAATTGATTTTAGTCCTTATTTTACAATGCGTTTATGAGTATCGAAAATTAGAATAGTAGTTGAAAAGAATAATTAACTGAAGTAATTGTTTAATTATTAGAACTTTAATTTCATTTAATTGTTTTTCGTATTAAGCCTTTAAGATTTGAGTCTAGCATATCCGCCGAAATATATAAGGCTACAATAAAATAGTCCGACAAACTGTCAATTTTAATGAAGTCCGAGAATCGCGTCAGCTGTTAAAAAGACAAACATAACAACAGAGCCTACAAACTTTGTTTTTTTTCTTGAGATACTACACTTCTAAAGATAAATTTAAAGCAAACATAAAGACCTTAACTTTATAAACAGGCTATTTTTTAAAACAAATGAATGTATTTATTAAATAAATATACATATTTAGTATTTTATCTAAGCTAAATAAAAACCTGAAAAACGTGTGTGGTAAATAAAAATGTAATAACCTCGACAGACGGCTGCCTCGCTGGCGGGACAGAAGCGAATTTCCAAAAGTACTTTTCTGTATCTTACGCTTTTTTAAATTCTGTTTTCACCATTACAATTTGTACTGAATTCACCATATATTAGAGCCGCCTCGGTGGTATAGTGGATAGCGTACTAGGCTTTCACCCCGAGGATCCGGGTTCGATTCCCGGCGAGGGCTTGGCATTTTCATACGCTATAAATCATCCCACCGTCTGCATTAACCCAAGTGTGCACAATAGTCGGACGTTAAACACCAAAAAAAAAAAAAAAAATTGAGTCTAGCAAAGCAAGCGTTGATATTTTAAGTCTATATTCAGAGAATCTGTCCCACACTGCTGCTAGGGGTGTGCCACTTTCCCCAAAAATTTAATAGCTTACAGTACTGAAAAATCTATAGCACAATGTAAAGAGTAACAATGTAACTAAAGAAAAAAGTAAACATTTAACATAATTTGAATATTACAGTCCACGTTGATCGTATGTTTGAAAATAGTCATTTCTTTCCAATTGATCTTTTTGTAAAGTTAATTTGAGGTTAATTGGAGCTTATATAACTTTCGACAGAAAAATTCTAGGAACAAAATGCAACAGTCAATTAGCCCTTATGTTAGTTTAGCATTTACTATTGTAACTTTAAGTAAATGTTCTAGAAACAGGCTGGTTGTGTGTAACGCTAAACGAATTAAATTTCATTTTTTGATATTAATTTATATGTATTTTACACTCTACATAGTCTACATAACCGAATTCAAGTTTTAAATCAGGTTGTGCATGTAATAGTGTCAAGAACAAGATCAACAAGTCGGATGTTATTATATAAAGCAAGAATAAAGTTTATTGTTTCAAAATGATAGAAGAGAACGAAAACCACATCGAACGTAAGCAAATAATTTACATGAATTACTAAATATTATTGTCTTATTGGATAAATTAAAAAGAGTTTTATTTGTTAATACAATAAAATTCGATTTGAAATTATAAACACAGAAATTATATCTGCAACTAAAGAAATTTATTTTTATATAAGTAATTAGTAAGTTAATTAGTTAATTAAATGATTCAAATTATGCGTCACATTTAATAAAAGAGAGACACATACCTTGAGAAATAGAAAACTAAATGAAGGTACTACACGTCTAAAAGGAAGACGTGTGAACATTTTAGAGAATTAGGACATTTTTAAATCTAAATTAAAGGGAGAAAACATAATAAACGAACAGATATCGTCGCAAGCAGATATTACGTTTAGAAATTTAAAAATTTTCAAAAATTAACAGTAGAAACGACCGTTGAAGAGAAAGTTTGAAAGGAGCCAATCAGAAGCAAGCAAAAACGTATTATTTTGAAGAAACAATCAGAAGTGAGCACGTCAGGTTTAATGTACACGTGTTGAATAGAGGAGAGTACGAGGTGGCGATAAACAATTATAAATAGGATGGGCCATAATATTGGTGACCAGTATAGATATAGTTTTTGAAGATGGAGGTTCTCCGAAATGCGTCAACGAAAGTAGAATTGACGAAGCTAGGGAAGGCAATCATTATACTGAATATAGTGATAGAAGAGATATTAGCAACGCTGTAATATAAATGTGAAAATAGATTTGTATTGCATTTTTAAGCTCTTTGAACACATTTTTTACGGACATTTTTCTATTTTTTTTTTAATTTAACTTTCAACAGTGAATAAACTCAACATCGTATCGTTTGACATTTGTAGAAAATCTCGGTTGCCTTTTAAAGACAATTCAACTGAAATCATTCAACCATAGAATAAAATCTTCGGTAAAAAGTATATCTGTCAGTATTTTATCGAGGGGGAACGTAGTCTTTGAAAGATTAACAATCGCATACCTGCATCAGAAACGTTAAACTACAAAGCTTAAAAAAACAGAAGTACAATTGTAACATTTCCTGATAGCATCAGTGTCAGTAACATTTATTACAATAGTTTTGCATTTGACATTTGTCAGATCAAACGGCTTCATTTTTTTTGTATTCGTGAATCTGTCTTTGTTTATCTATCATGCCCCTTTGCTTGATCATAGCTTTGGCTATGACAGTAAAAACAGTTTGCAAAAAATCATATTTTTTTAATTTGACCTTTAATTTGAATGGAATTTTTTAACAACGTATCCGCGAAAATCTACAGTAAGTAGATTATTCAGTATGCAGTCGAATGCGTTCCCATGCATAAAACTGTATTGTGGTGTATTGTTTTGTCTATTGTTATAAGTGAAAAAAATACAGTATCAAATGAAAATGTACTACTTTTTAACCATATTTTTTCTGAAACCTGCTTCAATTTTTTTTCATAAGGTCTTTCATACGATCATTTCATTTACTCAAACACAAGTTTTTCTTTTTACGAGTGTTCGGACAATTCCTAGACCGATAAAAAAAACACTTTTATTTTGTAAAAAACTCACCACTATGATATCTGCTGGGATATAGAGAGTCCAAGAATAACAAATGAGGTAGTTCGTCAACAGATGGGAATAGAGGACACGATTATAAAGGATATTGAGAGGAGTCAGTTAATTTGGTACGGTCATGTCCAACGGATGAGCCAAGCGCGACTGCCGAAACAAGCAAAGGACCTTAAAAAGGGCAAGAGCTGGTTGGAGGGAATCCGTAAAGCTATGAGTGATCAAAATTTACAAATCGGACAATGTGGATTTATATTTACAGATCGAAAAAAGTGGATTCTAGGCATCGGAAACGTCGTTTCACGTTTTAACCGATATTAAAAAGAAACTCACCGCTTTCTCTTTCGAATACAGTTTGCGCACTAAATCAAAGAATGGCATGATTGCGTCAACACACTAACATAACTGAAAAGTCCTGAAACGCCAGGATTGTACAGGCACAGCCAAAGAGATAATGGTTGTCTTTCGCCGTCATTTTTAGGCGTTCCATGACATATATGCAACACAGTAATTACTTATTAGTTTGGTTGTGCCAAGAAGAACCTACTTTAAATTACAAGTCCAAACAAATACGTGGATAAAATTATAAAATGTGAAGACAAAAGACTCAAACGTGGTATCGGGATATATACAAACTAGAATTAATTCCTAACTTGTTTTCACAATCGGTTAATTAATTTAGTTCCAGCAATATGTTCAAAGAGAAAAAAATCACTTTTTTGTTCTATCAACAATTAATTGTACAACAAAACCTCAAGATCGATTTTTTGAACTATCATCATGATTTATGTTTAGTACAATGTGAAACCATCCATACATATAATTCTAAAATTGGCATTTTAAAATAAACTTGATTTCAAGAACACATTTTATGTGTAAAAGGTGACTACCAAAGCGAATGTTTTTGGAATAACAGTACAAATCAGCCAAGTTATTTGCCAGTGTATATAATGTGTTATTTGAAATATCGAATAGACGACGTAGAAAATGCATTAAGCGAATCAACTATTGTGCACAACACTATATGGTGATGACAAGTTTGATTGCAAAATAAATTGCTTTAAACCCCGAGTGCAATCATAGACGAATCTGAAAACTGCGAAAAGTGAAGTATGTTTTTGCAGTTTTATTTTGATAAATACACTAGCGTGTTTATATACTTTTTAATCGATTTCCTTTATTGCAGTGTAAGCAATTTATAACTTAATTTTCGTATAAAAATTGTTAATATTTTGTTTTCCTGTTTAACCTGTTTCAGGATTATCATGTTTGGTTTTTCTTGAAATATATTTTTTTTAATTTGAGTCAAAGTCCCAGTTTCTAATCTACAGCTCTACAACCGTATTTTTGTACCGGTAAAAATACATTTGAGCTAAATAAATTTAAAATCGTTACTAAAGACATTGAAATATTCAACTTTTTATATTTAAATATGGTCGGGACGATTTCGACGCACCGACATGAAGAATGCCTTCGAAACTGATCGTTATATATTTGATAGCCGCCTCGGTGGCCTAGTTGATAGCGTACTGGGCTTTCACCCCGAGGACCCGGGTTCGATTCCCGGCCAGGGCTTGGCATTTTCATACGCTATAAAAAATCCCATCGTCTGCATTAGCCTAAGTGTGCACAATAGTCGGACGTTCAATACAAAAACAAAACAAAAATGTAACATATTGTAATATATTTGATGCAATACACATGATTCAGTATCGAAAAATATGTTTTTTACATGTTTGTAGTACATTAACTTCGTTAAATAAGTAAACAAACACATAAAATTTTTAAACAATACTCGTAGAACAGCAGTTCCAAAATTTGTTCGTCAAGGAACCCACCTTCAGCCTGAAATTTTATTTCGTGACCTACTATAACTCACGCGCGCATACACACACACACATTCAATTAAAAACTTTTTTTTATCTGAAAATGAAAATTCATCGGTAAAAAATCATAATCCGTAAAAAAAAAGGATCCGTAGAAAAATCGTAATGGATTTTTTTTTAATCTACATATTTTTTAAAGTAATAAAGTTAATATTCTAAAATAGAATTTTTAGTTCATATCAAAGTGGTTTTTTAGTTTCTTTGCACACAAAGAAAATAAACATGAATTTATTCAACAAAATGTTCTACTAAGTAATTGCTATTACACACAGACTTACCAATTCTGTAGTAACAAATACAATATTCCTTCGTTTATACAGAATATACCCACATAGTTCGAAAAATTGCCGCATTTAGGAGAGCGCTACAGTCAACTTCGAAATTTTCAATCCTCAGAATATTTATATTGCAGATGAAACATCTGTTTATGCAAATTAAAATGCTGCTTTAAATTACTGTAGTCAAGATAAGATTAGAGTCAGCTTTAAACAAAGCTTAATGCCTTTAAGAAGTTTATAAAGGCAAAATCAGTTTATATTTAATTAAATAAACTTCAGTAATCTTGAACACAGCGGCAACATGGGAACAAACATAAAGTTGTTTAAAATTAGAAACAGCGCGGACCGTATGAATGGAATGTCTCTAAAGTTTTGTATACATTATGCAGTATCTGCAAATGCAACGGACTACAGTGTGTCCCAAATGAATATTTAATTAACTTGAAGAAATCATCAGACGTAAAAGTTTGCGCTCGGACTACCGCCTCGTCTTTTCCTAGTTAATTCCGCCATTACGTGACCCTGAAAATCGGAAGATCATTCCGGTTCTAAATAAATACTTTACGCACATTCAGTTGATATTTACTTTAAAACCACTCAGAAATGTCCGGTTCGAGCGTAATCCACTGTTAATTCAAAATTTAAACTTAGATCGGTTTTCTTCTATCGCCATTTTCCTACTTCGTGTATATTGAGCAATACACAAACAACTAGAAGCCTACATCGGATGGTTTTGAGATTAATTAATAGTTGTTATTATTAATAAATAGTTGACATAAAACGACAACGATTAATTTAAAAACTACATTCATCTGCATTGAAACAATCTGTTCGTTTCTCAAACAACTGGCAGCTATTATATTTTAATCGTTCCTAATTGCACAATGTGGCAACATCTGTACGCTTCAATCTGTTAACTACTACGACACAGTTTCCGATTGTTGTAATTTAATTTATTTTCCAACGTTCCCAAGTTTTCACGTGAATTACAGATGATAATTACGCTTACTGTATACTTACGGAATTAAATTACAACTATAGTTTTAAAATTAATGGAGGATTATGGCCTATTTAATCACATAACCTCAACGTTAACGAAATAAAACAGCTGTAACATGCATCAGCTGTTTAGCTAAGAAAACTGGTAAAAATTCTAGCTTGAATTTAATTGACACGTTAAGTTGTTACTTAGATTATTAAAATTATAATTTTACAGAAATAAATTTTCGACCCCTGGCGATATCAGATGAGATGATTGACGATGTACTTAAGCTGCGAAAACTTTTACATAATGAAAACCTAAGGTTCCAAGAAAAACCAACATCTAAAAGGGGCGGGGCAGTCTCGGATGAAAGAAGGAAGGCAGCCTCGGATAGAATGAAGCAGTATTGGATACAGCGGAGGGCAGCTAACACACATCAAAGTAATTGATTTGGCGTATCCCAAAGTGGGTGATCCGGATGAAAGAAGAAAAATATATATTGTATTACATTTATGTCAACTTATGATTTTTTTAATTTATTAAATTCTTTGTCTGTTAAAATCATTTTAAAATAATTAGAATATTAAATTTTATTAAAAGTTTAGATCGCTGAAAAAATTATAAAATTAAAATTTTAACTCGTTGTCTGTTGTCAATGACAAATAGACTAACGAGAAAAAAATATAAAAAAATATGACAAAAAATAAATAATGTATAACATTAGGCAAACATTCTTAAATTTATTATTATGTCTTAAATATATTTGGTAATATATTTAGATTAATTAGGCTAATATCGAAAATAAGACTAATTTTCAGTATTTATTCGTATTTTATAAGTATTTAGTAACATTCTTGTTTGGGTACTTACGGGTTATACTAAAATGTGGGTCATGTATCTAAGGCCACAATTCAAGATTAGATAGCGCATTTGAAAAAAAAATGAAACTTATAGAACTTATGAAAATTAACGAACTGAATTAATACGACATTAAATACAAAAACATGAAAAGTGGTTTAATTCATAAAAATCGATTCACGAAATCTTTAAATTTTCATGAAAATAAAAACATAATTCAGGTCAGTTTAGCAAATTAAAAATTTAAAAATAGGTTCTTGGACCAGTTTTGTTTTAACTATGTTGATTTTAAAATTATTTCTTAAATGTCATAAATTTGCAATTACAAGTAAAAAAGTGTACTCCCAGCTTTCTTGTAAAATATAATGTTTTTAAAAATTGTAAAATTAATTTTCTTAGAATTAATGAATTTCTGAAAAAAACAATCCGACCGGGAGAGTTTTGAAATAAATTTTGATCAATCGTCCTTGAATAGCCATTTTAAAAGAAGTAATATTTTGTTTTTAATTCGCATCCCTCTGTACGTAACACTCGCAGTCAGGTGAAAAGTTGAAACATTGCAAGCAAAGGGTAAAAAGAAAGTATATTTACAGTTAATCCCTAACTGAAGACTAAATTACAAGCGATATTTAGCGTAAAAAGTTTACGGCTCAGTTTTTTTACAACCCCTGTTAAGGGATTATTCTAATTGTGACGCAAAAGGATGTTCTTAACCCCGCTGTTGATATTTACAGACGTGGAAACAAACTTCCTGTTTCCGCATTACTCGCGTTCTTATCACCTAGGGTGACAAAAAATATTCCAGTCGAATACATTTCACATTTGTTTCTCGTGAATGCGTTTTGTCGTATATTGTGGAAATACGATGTTTTGTGTTCGTAGTGTGTTGAAAGTCAAAACAGTTCAAAAGTAAATAATACGTTTGCGATAAACTGAAATTTACCTTTAGTTAACTTTGAAAAATAAAATTTTAAAATTGTACAATAAAAATAGTAAATTTTATATTATTTAAAAAACCGCTCAAGATATAAGTACCAGAAACAAAACTTACCGACTGCTATCCCTAATAAAATAAGTTAAATCAACAATCTATAGATTTTTAAATCAGCCCAACAACCGTTCATTTCCTTTACATTTCTGGAATAAAACGAAAAATGAGAAACCCTTCCGTCAAGAAATAAGGAAATAAAACTTCATTCTACTTGAGCATTTTTTTTTTTTTAATAATTTCGGTATGCACTGACGGATTAATGCAATTTTGTGGGTGGGCGCGGTTTGTTGGATGATTAAAATTACCTTAGGAACCTTTCTTGGAGATGAAAATTTTTTTAATAATACGTTAAAAACTAGCAATTTAATGCTGTTTTGTGACGTAGAACTGATAAAATAAATGTAAAAATTTACTCTATTTTAGACCAAAAAAACATTAAAAAACTTTTGCAAATTGACTCTACCACGTAACTTTAACATAAAAACCATAAATTCTCAAAGGCATCAACACGTAAGCAAATTAAAAGATATAATATTGAAATAAATTTGTAAACAACTTTTAAAATAGCATTCTGATAGTTTTTCTTAATTTTGCGTTTTTATTACCTCAAAATTCCCAATCATACATACTTTTATTTAAAAATAGCGTTAGGAAATATCAGTGCTGGTAGAGTAGTGATTTGCACATTAACCTCGTAAAAGGTAGTAGGTTTGGTCTTGGTTTTAAATTAGTGGGATTTTTATTTTTTATAAATCAGCAAATGTGGCTTTCTTCGGAAAGAAAGTAAAGATGGCGTATGGTGTATGGTGTATGGTGTATGTTGTTATTGCACGTCTAAGGACCTAATCAGCGATAAAACATAGAACAGGAAAATTGTCAGCTCATAACTAGTTAGTGAATAAACAGACAAAAGAAATACATTACGAAAATAATAAACGATAATTTAAATGTTCTTCAAAAATATTTTATTTCTTTTAATACAATTGTTTACAACGGCATTCATTTTGTAACAAAAGTTGTATTAAGAAAATATGTTTCTTTTTATTTCCCCTCTTCTCAGTACATTTATCTGTAATTTTACACACACACACACACACACACACACACACACACACACACACACATATATATATATATATATATATATATATATATATATATATATATATTGGCCTAACTGGTATAAGTATAGACTTAAAAAAAATGTAATTTTTTTCTTTGTCGTGATGTATATTTCTAAAAACATATATCACAAAGCAAGTCCAGTTAAGTGCCACAATAGTTCCTCAACCAGTTTTGATCAATTTTAGAGTCGAGAAAAATATTTCTGCTGTTGCAGTTAACACAGACGTGAGGAGAGAACCCACATAAAATATAAACCCCATTCTAGCCCTCAGTATAAGCGTTACAAAGTGCACAAACGTATGTATGGACAAAATTTCAGGTGCGTACAAAGTTGAAATCGGTATACCGTAACGGATTTCGGACAAAGAACTAAGATGCATCCTCGATTTTTTTCTATAATAACCACCTCAAAAATACGAGGTGTGTTCAGAAAGGAACGAGAATTTTTAAATTTCGCAGCCCGATTTTCAAACAGTTTTTTCATTGTGTTGGTATACATGCCCTTCAAGTATGATAAAACTTTCAGCAGTTTTCATTGTTGACTTTGTCTGTGACAGCCACTAAGTTTAGACGTGTTTTTATGACCTCGGCGATTTTCGTTTGTTAAAAGACATTTATCAAAGAATTTGTATCAAATTTGCGTAAAAAAATGGATAAAAGTGTAACAAAGTGTGTGAAATTTTAACAAAGGCCAATGGTGAGTCTTCTATGAGTAAAGCAAGAATTTACGAGTGGTATAAGGCCGTGAAGATGTTGAAGATGACGAACGCCCTGTACGCCCCAGCATATCAACAACCGATGAAAACGTGGAAAAAGGAAAGAAATGAACAATCGCCGTATCACAATTAGAGAAGTCGCTGATGATGTTGACATATCGATTGGATCATGTCATGACATTGTTTCCAGTGTTTTGTGTATGAAAAGCGTGGCAGCAAAATTCGTTCCAAAATTGTTGAATTTTCAACAAAAACAGCGGCGAATGGAAGTTGTTCAGGAGTCACTAAATGAAGTCAACGACGATGCAGAATTACTAAATCGTATTATAAGAAGTGACGAAACATGGGTTTACGGATGTGACGTCGAAACTAAGGCTCAATCATCCCAGTCGAGGCATTCTGGCTAGCCAAGACCGAAAAAGGCTCGACAAGTGCGGTCGAACTTGAAGGTTATGCTCACTGTGTTCTTCGATATTTTTGGCATAGTGCATCATGAATTCCTGCCACCAGGTGAAACGGTCAATAAGGAATACTACCTACAAGATCAACGCCGTTTGCGTGAACCAATCCGAAAAAAATCCCGGATTTGTGGAAAAACAATTCATGGCTTTTGCACCACGATAATGCACCAGCTCACATTTCATTGCTTGTTCGTGAATGTTTGGCCGAAAACAGTACTGTAACGATGCTCTAGCCTCCATATTCGCCAGACATGTCTCCGTGTGACTTTTTCCTATTTCCAAAAATAAAGAAAACCTTAAAGGGCCGTCGTTTTACAGACGTAGATGACATTAAAAGCGCATCGCTGAGAGAACTGAAGGCTATCTCAAAGCTCGAGTTTGGGAAATGTTTCGAGGATAGGAAGAAGTGCTGGCACAAGTGCATAATCTCCAATGGGGACTATTTTGAAGGCGACAACATCAATGTAGAAAAATAAATAAATATTTTGTTCAAAAAATAAAATTCTCGTTACTTTCTGAACACACCTCGTATGCATAAACTTCCATTTTATTAAAGTAAAGTGGAATCCTTTACATTTTTCATTTTATTTCTTTTATCTCGGGAGGGGTTTTCGCCTCTCCGCCTCCCCTTTAATCCTTTAATTGTCGGTGTGAAATTGTAGTCTTAAATGTTCTTGCAATCTGCAAGGTTTTTGTAAGGATCTACAGATATGCAGAAACTACGTACAGTTCTCTGCCCAGTCAGATTAGACAGCACATATTTACATGAGAAAAGACATTTACGTGATGAAATTCTCTTCCCCTCTTTCGCTAATTAGTTAAGCAAACGTTTCCCGAGTGGAATGTTGCATGTGAGTTTATAAACGTTTAAAATAAATGTTTCCGAACCATCTTTACAAAATACGTTTTATTGTTCTTTGGTTAAAAATAAGCCAAGAACTGAATGAAATCAGAAATCGCGTTTTGCAGCGCCAGTATTTTTTTTACGAAACGATTTGTTGTTTTTTTTAGAAATGTACCAAATTCGTAATCTAAGTAGTAATAAAAATGGTGTGCATATTTGAAACTGCATTTTTGAAAAATTATTAAAATAACTGTAAAATTAGCTACAAACGAAAATTAAAGAAACTCCTTTTTTTGTTTTGTAAACCTAAATGAAATGTTTTTTGTGTATTCGCGCACAATGTTATTGTATTCGCGCGAGTTGCTACATATATTACTTAACTAATTAAACGATTTTGATAAAATTTGGCTCTATATTTGATTTTTCGTTATTTCAGAGTAAAACATAGTTCATACGTAAACAAGCAAAACATAATCACTATATCTCCCCCCAAAAAGTGTAGAAGCAATTAAAAAAGAATAGCAAACCTGTACATATAAAGCATAAAATATTTCTGTGTGTGTATCTGTGTCTGAGTCTGTGTTTGGGTGTGTGTGTGGTGTGTATGTATGTTTGTGTGTGTGTGTTTTGTGTGTGTGTGTGTGTGTGTGTGTGTGTGTGTGTGTGTGTGTGTGTGTGTGTGTGTGTGTGTGTGTGTGTGTGTGTGTGTGTGTGTGTGTGTGGTGTGGTGATTGTGTGTGGTGTGTGTGTGTGTGTGTGTGTGTGTGTGTGTGTATGTGTGTGTGTGTTTGTGTGTGTGTGTTTGTGTAGTGTGTTGTGTTTCTCTGTGTGTGTGTGGTGTGGTGTGTGTGTGTGTGTGTGTGTGGTGTGTATGAGTGTGTGAGGTGTGGTGTGTGTAGTTTGTGTGTGTGTGTGTGTGTTTGTGTGTGTGTGTGTGTATGTGTGTGTGTGTATGTGTGTGTGTGTGTGTGTGTGTGTGTGTGTGTGTGTGTGTGTGTGTGTGTGTGTGTGTGTGTGTGTGTGTGTGGTGTGTGTGTGTGTGTGTGTGTGTGTTCCGATAGAAGTGTTTATCTTTTGATATATTAACACTACATTTCACAAGAAGTTGGTTTAAGGATCCAAGACTCTGTGAGGTGTTGAACCCCACTTCACCTTCAAAAATATCCTCTAAAAAGCTATGTTTCTCGTCAGTGACGTCAAAACGAAAAAGATATTTGTTCACTATAGTTAGCAATGTTGCTGGTCTTCACGATACCAAAACGTTCCCCATAGAGACCTCCAAACGTCCCTTCATCCATTAATAATTTGTTTTTCCATTCAAGTACGAATACGCACACCTAGTTTAAAATAAAACGAATCTTAATTTCAGAAATAAATGAAATTAAACAAAAAATATACCCTGACTGATGTCCAGTATATTTTAATTCTAGATTTACTCGGGAACTTTAATGTTCTTTATTTCGAATTTAGTGCGCTGTTTGAGTTGAAAAATCGTGAAAACCGATTTTTATAAATTATCCCGATATTACGCTATTCAATACGGTGGCTTTAGAACTTGATCTCGTGTTTTATAGTTCATTTAGGCAACTGTGCTCTTAAGTCGTAACTAATCTTTTCCTCAATATCATGAACTCTAGACAGCGCAAAGCTGAAAGTAAAGTTCTCGTGATGCAGCCATAACAATGGAGGGATTTAGGGGATGAAATGCTGAAAGGGTAGATTAAGTGAGACACAAAAGTGTTTTTAATTAATGGCGTTTTCATTTTAACATTGAACTAATGTTTTCTTCACCGTTTATTCGTAAAGCAGAGAAAAGCAATGACGTAAAAGCATTGTTCGAATTTTAGTTAGTGATGTTTATTTTAATGTAAAAGTAATTTATTTAAGTGACCGGAGCTTTTCAGAGAAATAATTAATTAAAAGTGAGACATTTGTGTAATGTTTCTGTACCGTTTGTTTAAGTTAATGTCAAGTGTGATTCATTACACAGCTAAGAGACAACAATAATGCAAAAACTTTTGACAATTTTCTGACATTAATTTTTTTTTCTGTTCGGGAGCAATCGATCAGAAAAATGGTATTACCCTATTTGTTTAAAATCGTTTTTATCAGGTTTTCCTAAGAATTTTATCACATAAGTACTGTAGTGATTCCTAAAACTCAATTCAGTGAACCAGTAATTACGTTTATAGTAAAGAAAACCTGCCTGACAAAGTTGTTGGTTAACTATTGTTTTCCGATTTATTCGCTAATCCTGTTTTTTAATTTTTAATAAACGGTTGACAACAAATATTAATTTGCTGAAGGGGCTGTGAATCAATACGTATTTTCAAAAATGTTTAGTTACACTGACTTAAATTACAACTAAAATTTGAACCGATTTCTAATAGTTGAGCCGATTTTTTCAGGTAATTGTGACAAGTTATAAAAAAGGGTGTTTTGGGAATTTATCCTTTCATTTTGTTTTGATACTTCTGAACTGCATTTGAGCAAAAATGTTATGTAAACTACAATCCTGCCTCGAGAAATGGGTGAACTACTTTTACAGTCTTTTTTGTGGCCTATTGATCAATAAAAATCTAAAAATAAACTAAAATCTCAAATTCTTTTTTTATACTTTCAATTTTTAAACATTTCTTTATATTTGGTATATTGTAAGGAAATCAAACACCTTTATCTATCATTTTAGATTTTGAAATACTGTAAGTCCGTGTTTATTATATTGTAGCTCGTCAACAACCCTTTGCTTCGGGGGTGAATGTTTGCCTGTAGCGGAAGGAAATGGAAGGCCGTAACGTTTAAGCGAGGTAATTTATTTTAAATGGACTGTTCTTTGCATGGCCTACAAATGTAGGGTGTGGCTTAGTGGTATACATTATTAAATGTATTTTAAGCCTATAGGTATACTCGATAACCAGTGTTTTTAGTGTGTAACGCAAAACAATTTTGTAAATAATAAAGTTATTTATAAAGCTCGACAATTTCCTTTAAACATCTGAACTCTCGGTAAACGATGAGCCTTTAAAATAACTCGCAGTACTTGTTATAGAAAACAGAAAGTATAAGCCTTATAAAAGACAGTTTTTCATGTTCGTATGTCAAGATCAAAGTTCATGTTCTTAGCAGCTTGTTCGTATCTACAAACTAAACTTGAGTTTTATCATCATATTCCATCATTATCGTATCATCATATTCCAAACAATCAGCTTTTAAAACTCTCGACAAAAGTTTCAAAATAAGTAATTTCTCAATATCAACCTATCATATTTTGCTCAAATTGCAGTAGTTACATCTATAACCCTTTGGCTGATTAGGAGAAAATTTCAATTTAATCTTTACAACAAAATGCTATTGTATCAATCTGTGATTAAGCCTATTTCGACTTGTAGTTGTCAAATTAGGGATGTACGAGGAATTCTACACTTTGAAAATATACACTTAAAAAAATAGAACATAAAATGATCATTGAAGCCAAATGGTACCAACGGAATGATGACATACATGCCGACTTAAATTTAAATTTTGTACAATTATTCGCTACGCTTCATAAATAAATGTTGATACAAAATTATATCAACGTGGAAGCCCATCAACTATAAATTATCCACAATGTCTTTAACGAAAAAGCACTTTAGAGTTATCACAGTGATGTAAGTTGTTGATTTAAGTTGAATATATATTTAATGTTTTTACGTATACCGTGAAATTTCTCACTTTGTCAATGTGTTAGATTTAGGTTAAATTTCTCACTTTGTCAATGTGTTAGATTTAGGTTAAATTTCTCACTTTGTCAATGTGTTAGATTTAGGTTAAATTTCTCACTTTGTCAATGTGTTAGATTTAGGTTAAATTTCTCACTTTGTCAATGTGTTAGATTTAGGTTAAATTTCTCACGTTGTCAATGTGTTAGATTTAGGTTAAATTTCTCATTTTGTCAATGTGTTAGATTTAGGTTAAATTTTTCACTTTGTCAATGTGTTAGATTTAGGTTAGATTTAGGTTAAATTTCTCACTTTGTCAATGTGTTAGATTTAGGTTAAATTTCTCATTTTGTCAATGTGTTAGATTTAGGTTAAATTTCTAACTTTGTCAATGTGTTAGATTTAGGTTAAATTTCTCACTTTGTCAATGTGTTAGATTTAGGTTAAATTTCTCACTTTGTCAATGTGTTAGATTTAGGTTAAATTTCTCATTTTGTCAATGTGTTAGATTTAGGTTAAATTTCTCACTTTGTCAATGTGTTAGATTTAGGTTAAATTTTTCACTTTGTCAATGTGTTAGATTTAGGTTAGATTTAGGTTAAATTTCTCACTTTGTCAATGTGTTAGATTTAGGTTAAATTTCTCACTTTGTCAATGTGTTAGATTTAGGTTAAATTTCTCATTTTGTCAATGTGTTAGATTTAGGTTAAATTTCTCACTTTGTCAATGTGTTAGATTTAGGTTAAATTTTTCACTTTGTCAATGTGTTAGATTTAGGTTAGATTTAGGTTAAATTTCTCACTTTGTCAATGTGTTAGATTTAGGTTAAATTTCTCATTTTGTCAATGTGTTAGATTTAGGTTAAATTTCTCACTTTGTCAATGTGTTAGATTTAGGTTAAATTTCTAACTTTGTCAATGTGCTAGATTTAGGTTAAATTTCTCACTTTGTCAATGTGTTAGATTTAGGTTAAATTTCTCACTTTGTCAATGTGTTCGATTTAGGTTAAATTTCTCATTTTGTCAATGTGTTAGATTTAGGTTAAATTTCTCACTTTGTCAATGTGTTAGATTTAGGTTAAATTTCTCACTTTGTCAATGTGTTAGATTTAGGTTAGATTTAGGTTAAATTTCTCACTTTGTCAATGTGTTAGATTTAGGTTAAATTTCTCACTTTGTCAATGTGTTAGATTTAGGTTAAATTTCTCATTTTGTCAATGTGTTAGATTTAGTTTAAATTTCTCATTTTGTCAATGTGTTAGATTTAGGTTAAATTTCTCACTTTGTCAATGTGTTAGATTTAGGTTAAATTTCTAACTTTGTCAATGTGCTAGATTTAGGTTAAATTTCTCACTTTGTCAATGTGTTAGATTTAGGTTAAATTTCTCACTTTGTCAATGTGTTCGATTTAGGTTAAATTTCTCATTTTGTCAATGTGTTAGATTTAGGTTAAATTTCTCACTTTGTCAATGTGTTAGATTTAGGTTAAATTTCTCACTTTGTCAATGTGTTAGATTTAGGTTAAATTTCTCACTTTGTCAATGTGTTAGATTTAGGTTAAATTTCTCACTTTGTCAATGTGTTAGATTTAGGTTAAATTTCTTCGTAAATAGTAACTTTTATTTGCTTAAAGTTCCCACACTAACTTAAGCTGTGAATTTTCATGTATGACAAAAATTTAAGCGAAATCAGTTGATATTTTTTAACAAATCTTCAACTTGTTTTGTTTTTGTATAACATTTTTTTTGGAAACACATCGACCCACGAAAATCGGTCAATTACATAAATTAGTTTCCAGCGATGTGTTAGACAACATAGCCTACACATAAAACAGGCTGACAATTTTGCAAGTCAAAAAATCAAAACCGCTTTTTTGCTCCGTTGGACTTAAAAACAGATAAATTCTCTAAAATATCAAGATTTGTTTTCAATGATTACCAAATTCTTTTTACTTTGTGTAGCAAACAATTAAAAATAAGTTGATTTACCCTTAACCTAATTCAGAGCACAACGTCTCCTGCTTGAATAATTTTCACGTTCTACACAAATACAGTCCCCCACTGTCCTCTCACCTACCCTTACTAGCTGAGATAAGCACATTACTTACTCTCAATGCTAAGGTAACATCCATTCTTCACAATAGAATAAGTACATTTTATCATTCCAACTTCCATGCCTAACCTCAAATATAATCGCGCACGCAGCTTCTTGTTCACGTTACGGAAGCAAATTTAAAGAACAAAACTTAATATTTTTACATAATTATAAGTATTGTGTATTGTTATGATGTTTTTCGCTTGTTAACTTTTTCATTATTAGCTTGTTACTGTGGAAATTATTGTTTTATCTTCTCAAAAATCGCATATAATACCAAAGAAAAATAATGTTGTTATAAAACGGTTTAAAATAATAATTAATGCTAATTAAAACATATTAACAATTACAATAATAATAGTAACAATGCTGGCCGAGCAAAGCGAGATCTCTGTTTCAAATAGACCGTGCGGCATTTGGTTTGTTTGTTACGCAGTTTTGGCCAAACGCATCGAGCGATTGTTTTGAAATTGTGTACATAGCCCAAATTTTATGAAGGCCAAAAGAAGTTTGTGCAAGATTTTTTCAATATTTTTTCGTTTTAAAATGGCATCCTCTGATTAACAATAAAGATTATACGCAGTTTTAGCCAAACACTTGACGGATTGTTTTCAAATTTGATACAAAGGTACGTTTTATAAAGCCCAAATGACGTATATATAAGAGTTTTCTCCGCGTACACTTGTTATTATAAATCTGAGGCTGCCATCTTAAAACGGAAGTGAATGGGAAAAACTTTACTTACTTCGTTCAGGCTTTATACAAGGTACCTCCGTACCAGATTTGAAAACAATCGATCAATGCGTTTGGCCGAAACTGCGTAACAAAACAAACACACAAACCAAATGCCGAACAGTCGAATCGAAACAGAGACCTCGCTTCGTTCGGTCAATTATATTTTCTCCCCCTGTATGTTAGGATGCACACCGCCTGCTCTCGTTTTCTCTACCAAAGTAATCCTTCCACTTACAGGCGTTCCAATACCTTTATCTTATGTCTATTGTTAAATCTCCTTGTCTCGTTTAAGTTTTATGAATTATTAGTTTAATCACTGATTAGTAATTTGATAAGGTGTTTTTAGCTAGATTTCTCTGTTAACGTACATCAGTGTAATTTTAGAACAAATATTACAATTGACATTCACCGAATAATTATTTTAATGGCATTTTTACAAACGGTTTTACACTCTCCAACCTTGTATATTTATGCACCCAGTAGATAGTGTAGAAATTGCTTATTTTGTCGTCAGCGATGAAATAAAAGTCTTCATTCTCTTCTAAATATACCAGAAGCTGTTAATGATTAAGCAACTCCATTCCGTTTTGCTGATTTACCAAATAGCCTCACTGTACCCTAAAATTTAGAGATCTGATGGAAGGTGAAAATGTAACAGAATGACAAAACGAAATGTTTGATTTCCTCAAATCCAACGTAATAAATGTAGAAATCCTGAGTAAAAACCGATTGGTATTAGTATTCGAAAAACCGGTCGATTAAATACAGAAATAATTCTACAAACGATAGAAAGTATATTAACCAATTTTTCACTAACGGATCCATTTATGTGAAATGTGTTATTGTAGTGATTCCTCCCAGAGAAGCTCCGGCAGGGGGAGAGTCGATGCATTATCTTATTCATACTTTTTGCCAAAAAAAGGAAGGGGTAATATTTACGAATAATGAAAGTGACAATACTAGCACCAACCAGCCCATGTTAGAAAAAACGAAAATGCAGAATAAATGAGAATAAATAACGAAGAAGGGATATTTTTAGAAAGAGGATATTGAGTATGGAGGGATTCCAAGGAAGATTGCAGAAGAAACCTGGTGCGAAGTGGTCCGAGGACAGAAAGAGGCTGCATAGTGAAAGGTTGAGGGAATATTGGAGGGAACGGAAGAGAAAATGAATTGAAATTGTCACGTGGTCCCTAGCAGGCCTCACCGAAAGAAGAAGAAGAAGTAAGAGGGGTTATCGGTCTATTCAAAAAAGGACAGCTGTAAGGTTATTTGAAGCCGGTGAAATAAACCTAAAGCATAGAGCTGGGATCGAGCAAATTAGGCTATTTTTGATAGGTCAGCCGCCTCGGTGGCCTAGTTGATAGCGTACTGGACTTTCACCCCGAGGACCCGGGTTCAATTCCTGGCCAGGGCTTGGCATTTTCATACGTTATAAATCATCCCATCGTCTGCATTAGCCCAAGTGTGTACAATAGTTGGACGTTAAAAAAAATAGGTTATTTTTAAATTACCTAACAATTTTCCCATTGCATTTTCATTGATACATAGAAGTAAAACAAAGTTCGAGTGTCCCGCTGGAAAAACCAGTTTAGATTAGAATTTTTGATGATGGTCATTTCAACATCATTATGTCGATAACTGCAGCATTCACCACTACATATTACTGCAGAAGTTGTACACTCACTTACAAAACTAATACACAGATGCTCTCTAAAGTGTCCATCCTGCCTACAGACACCTGTATATAGTCAAATTTTTACAAAATAAAATGCAATAACTGTTTACAGATTCTTTACCGGCTGTGAAAGCTTTGAAAAACGTATCCAAACCAGCCCCAGAAAATTAGGTCTGCTTGTGATATAATAAAATTCTGTCCAAATTGCAACGAAACATATTCATTTAGAAATAGAAAACTGTAATGTGAGCTTTAAGTTACAAACCTTAAAACTATTTTTGTTTTATGCAAAAAGAAAATTTTAAACAAAAATCTTAGGATAAGAATACATTATCTATTTTTTTTTCGAGAGTAAATAACATTCGCCGTTTTCAATACCAAGCTAACAGTTATGAACACACTTTAAACTTTTGTGTTGTTCAACAAGTCTGCCACTCCTGTATTAATACAAATAACGAGACGTGCTCAAAGTGCGGCATGAAACTACATTTGTAAAAGGGAAAACACGTTCAAAAAACTTTGAGGAGAATGTAACATTGCGGAGGAACGCTTTTCAAAAGTAATTCTAATTGCCCACAACATGAAAGCTTATAACAGGGTAATTCGTACTGAAATACGTAACAGATATATTTAAATGGACAGACGAAGTTATAATTACCACCTCAAAAATAATAAAGATAAAGTATGGAAAGATAAAAATTATTGATTTATATAACTTCTTTAACTTTCGGCTAAGCGTGCTACGAAAAAATGTTTTAACTTAGAAGTTGAGAGTAAAAGATACGTACTTTTTCAACACGACCGAAAATTTGGAGTATAATGGTGAACTACCACCTTCTTGATATATGTTCCTTCTTCACTTGTTGAAGTTCGGGACAATGTTTTAGGACGGACAGGCAACTTAATCCTGAATTAATAATCGTGAAACTATACATTTTTACTGATTTTACTATTTTACTACAACACATTTTTTTACTTCTTTTGCAAAACGAAATTTAGATGTAAATAAAATATTAAAAGTTTTTGTATAAACAAAGATTTTTTTCTGGTCTATAATTTGAATTCGGATCCCCCACACCCTCCCACAGTTCCGGCAGCTCTGTTTGTAGAATTCGACCACTTTATATATTCATAACTGGGGTTTGACAATATAATAATGCCCTTTGGCATCTAAACTGGGGTCCGACAGGGAGACGGACTATCCCCAATGCTTTTCAATATTGTTCTCTTGTGAAAGGCATCCAGATTGGGGTAAAGAATTTGGGCACTTGAACCGTATCAGATATTTTAAATATCTTGGGGAAAGTATACAGTCCTCGGGACTAAACCGAATTGCTAATGGCCAAAGACGTTCTAAGTTGCAGAAAGCTTACAGGTTAACGTGGGCATTACAATAAGAAGTGTATCTCAATAGATGCAAAATTAAGGCATTACAAAACGGTGGTTCTTCCGGAAGCAATATACGCAGCCGGAACAATGGGGATGGGATTCAATGGAACAATGGGTCATTCCAAGGTTCAGGATATAGAACAGCAGGAACGGAAAATCCTTCGAAAGGTTTACGGCATAAAAATGGCATTTGGATGAAGAGACCCCAGAGCGAACGCTATTTGAGGGTCAACCCAGTATCGGAGGAAATCAGAAAACACCGAGCAGTGTTTTACACACACATTTATAGAATGGAAGGCTCCAGGATGGCGAAGAAAATACTCAAGCTTATAACAGAGAGTAAATGCAGCACGGAATGGCTGCAAGGAGTCCAGAGGGACTTACAACAGATCAACATAGGAAATCTTGAGGATCGTGCCGAATGCCGGAATAAAATTAAGATGATTAAATTTCAACATATAAATCACAACAACCTGGAAAGAAATGGACAGCTGAGAGGAGGAAGGAGCATTCGGATAGGATGAAGATATAATATATATATATATAATTTTCTTAATAACAATTAAATATTCCTTAACAGAAGAATTTGACGTTATTCAAGGTTCATTTTCAGTACTTTCAATGTAAATTATGGAAAGTTATTGATAATTAATACCGATTTGGTTCAAATATTCGGTATAAAAATTGGATTTTGGTAATAGTTCCAACAGTTTCAATATGACAGTCATTCCAAAACTTTTTAAAAAAATTATAACTTTTCATATTTTTCAAAGTCATATTTCACCATCGTAATCAGTGAATTATTTGCAGAAAATAATTCTGTAATATGTAATATTCTGTAATATGTAATATTTTGTAATATATAATATTCTGTAATATGTAATATTTGCAGAAAATATTACAAACTGCAAAAATTTTAAATTTACAAAATTGAGGCATGTTTCGTTTTTATATTTTTAAAATTTCTATTTAATTTCATTCTAATTACGATTGTAAAATCAAATTTTCAAATAATTGTAATATTTATAAATTTTTATAAGTTTGTTATAAGTTTTACCATATTATTGTCGTAGGCCTATTTGTTGTCTCTAGATGTGTGGCAGCTTAAACTTGAATATGTCTAATTCGTTTGTAATCTCCAACATCACAGCCAGGCTTGTGGTAAAGCAATGGCTTAGAGGTATAACTTTAATATCCAAGTGGCATTGTTTGTAATGACAATAAACTCTTAATGAAGAAGGCAGAGTGAACAACAAGCGTTAATTAATAGTTCCATCTTTATCCGCAGCAGAGATGATAGCGTTGTTTTAATTTTGCCTCTGGCTTGCCCTTCTTTGTTTGTTGGGTAATTTATTTACTGAACATATAGCCAGCTTTAAGTAAAATGTACACGCTTTTATAAAATTTATTTTTTTAAAAATTCTCTTTCTAAATATAAAACTAGACATAGTCGGTATATAATATACAGAGTGTGCGGAAAGTAAAATAAAATGGAGGAAATATTTTGGCCGTATACAAACAACGTTTTGTCCAATATATATTGAAGTTTTGAGGACGGGAAAAATTTGTTAATTTTTATTTATCAAGCAATGTCTCTTCGTAAAAGTATTGAGAAAAAATAGTCGCAACACGAAGCTGTAATTTTGACGTGATGAAAGCAAACTTTAAAACTGTATTATCACAATATTAGTTCAATCTTTCACTATTTTAGAAAATCGTATTTCATGATCTTAATTAGCGTTAAAATTTGCATAAATTAGCATTTTAAACCTTCAAATTACATTAAAAAGGTAATGCTGAATTATGCAAATGTTAACGCTGATTTCGGCAACGAAATCGGACTTTCTAAAATGATTCAACTCATTATTTTTAGTAACAAAAATTTCCAAGCTATTAAAAAATTTATTGTTGTGCCAGATAGGAAAATTAGGCATTTAATATCAAAAACTTTCATACACTAGCATCTGGTATATCAGTACGAATTTAGGACTGAAAGGTCCACTCTTCGACCAACGGGCTTTACACATGTCTTTGTCATAATTGTGATTAACGTTATGTATAGAAAAATCATAAGCTAGTGACTGGATTCGAACCTACTTACAAGTTTGAATTTTAACAAACACTTCGTCAATCAAATCGAATGAACTATGACGCAATATGTATTTTATAAAACATTTAATGATTCATGAAAAAGTAATCTATATGTCAGAGTAGGTGTTCATTTCATGATCTTTCCTTGATGGTCATTCCAATAGCTTATTTTTCTTTTTAAAAAGTCCATTTTTATACTTTCTTTTCAGCTTAAAAAGTTCTCCGGCGCCTTTCCATTCCATTGATCTTGATCTAATCCCCTCTCCTTTCTCTCTCTCTCCCTCTCTCCCTCTCTTCCTCCCTCTCTGTCTCTTCCTCCCTCTCTGTCTCTTCCTCCCTCTCTGTCTCTCTCTCTCTCTCTCTCTCTCTCTCTCTCTCTCTCTTACTCACTCACTCACTCTATCTATCTATCTATCTATCTATCTATCTATCTATCTATCTATCTATCTATCTATCTATCTATCTATCTATCTATCTATCTATCTATCTACCTACCTACCTACCTATCTATCTACCTATCTAACTATCTATCTATCTGTCTGTCTGTCTGTCTGTCTATCTATCTATATATCTATCTATCTATCTATCTATCTATTTATCTATCTACCACTATCTCTTTCTCTCTCTCTCTCTCTCTCTCTCTCTCTCTCTCTCTCTCTCTCTCTCTCTCTCTCTCTCTCTCTCTCTCTCTCTCTCTCTCTTACTCACTCACTCACTCACTCACTTCCTTATTAATGCCTTCTGATTCACTAAGTCTCTGTCTTCCTCGTTTTCTGTGATCATATATTTTCCATTTTAGAATCTGTTTGTGAAGTCGATTTCGTCCATCCTTTGGACATGCCCAAACCATCGGAGTTGTTTTGTCTTAATATTGTCTACAATGGTGTGCTTCACATCCACGATTTCACGGATTCTCATATTTTCTATCTTTTTCCTTTTCGACCGACCTGCGGATCTTCGCCCAGTCCATTTCTATAGCTTCAAGACATGTTTCTGTTTTCTGTTTCAGTGGTTTCTTTTTTCCATGTATTGTATATTCTGTTTTAATTTATTTTCGATATCTGTTGATCCCATTTGATATTGCTCTTCTTTCCAATGTGTTTTGTTCTTTTATTGCTGAGTCCAAAGGTCCATCCCCATAATTGTCATTCCCAAATACTTGTAAGTTGTACAAAGTTTGATCTATGTTAAATTTTTCTACAGAAGATTCCTAGTCTGTCCTAGAATGCATGTGCATATACTCTGTTTTGTTTGCATTACTTCATGACCCCAATTACCACATTTCTCAATTAATTTTCTACTCCTATATTTTAGATCATAGTAAACCTGTCCTATAACTATTTGGTCGCCTGCAAAGCAGAGGGTGTATAAGGTCATCCTGTGTACTAATTAGACTGATAAGGAGGAAGGATTAGCGTAAACGAGAAGGGAAATCAGTAACTGTAGTCTCGTTCTTGCGATCTTCAGGTGCATAGGTTCGGGCACGCAGCTGATTGATCTATGTTCTAAGCACCTTGGACGCATCAAAGAATTGGAACCTAAAATTGCCAATAAACCCAACCAAATACTTCAATTAAAATACTTGAAATTTAAAATAAACACTTCAGTAACAAACATGTTTTTACTGAGTTTTTGCTCTCAACGGTTAAGGCAAACATCCACTCTCTGTTAAAATGAAAATGTCCTTCATTAAAAACACTTTTGTGTCTCGCCTAATCCATCCTTTATCCCCGCATTTCATCCCCTTAATCCCTCCATTGTTATTGTTTCATCACGGGAAATTTACTTTCAGCGCTTGCGGTATTTCGGCGTTCAGGATATCGAGAAAAAGTTTAGGGTAAATATCCCTTGTTAGTCGTAATTTTTTAAGCAATGCGAATGTAGAATATGAAAATAAAACGAGATGAATGTAGACTACATAAACAAAATAAAGTGAATGGAGAGCAAGTAAACAAAATAAAGTGAATGTAAAGTAAGTAAACAAAATAAAATGAATGTAGAATAAGTAAACAAAATAAAGTAAATGTAAAGTAAGTCAAGAAAATAAAGTGAATGTAGAATAAGTAAACAATATAAAGTGAATATAGAGCAAATAAACAAAATAAAGTAAATGTAAAGTAAGTAAAGAAAATAAAATGAATATAGAGCAAGTAAACAAAATAAAGTTAATGTAAAGTAAGTAAAGAAAATAAAGTGAATGTAGAATAAGTAAACAATATAAAGTGAATATAGAGCAAATAAACAAAATAAAGTAAATGTAAAGTAAGTAAAGAAAATAAAATGAATATAGAGCAAATAAACAAAATAAAGTAAATGTAAAGTAAGTAAAGAAAATAAAATGAATATAGAGCAAATAAACAAAATAAAGTTAATGTAAAGTAAGTCAAGAAAATAAAGTGAATGTAGAATAAGTAAACAATATAAAGTGAATATAGAGCAAATAAACAAAATAAAGTAAATGTAAAGTAAGTAAAGAAAATAAAATGAATATAGAGCAAGTAAACAAAATAAAGTTAATGTAAAGTAAGTCAAGAAAATAAAGTGAATGTAGAATAAGTAAACAATATAAAGTGAATATAGAGCAAATAAACAAAATAAAGTAAATGTAAAGTAAGTAAAGAAAATAAAATGAATATAGAGCAAATAAACAAAATAAAGTAAATGTAAAGTAAGTAAAGAAAATAAAATGAATATAGAGCAAGTAAACAAAATAAAGTTAATGTAAAGTAAGTAAAGAAAATAAAGTGAATGTAGAATAAGTAAACAAAATAAAGTGAATGTAAAGTAAGTAAATAAAATAGAATGAATGTAGAGTAAGTAAATAAAATAAAAATGAATGTAGATTAAGAAAATAAAATAAATTGAATATAGAGTTCTAAACAAATAAAGTGAATGCAGAGGAATTAAAGAAAATAAGTGAATGTAGATTAAGTAAACAAAATAAAGTTAATGTAGGGTTAGTAAACAAAATAAATTGTAGTGTAGAATAAGAAAACAATTTTTTCACAATATTTTTCAGTATTACCACACGTAGTATGAAGAAAGAATAGTGATAATGATAAACATATTTTTAGATTTTGATGGATTTATACATTTACATGTATAACCAAAAAGTGGTTTTTTACTTGTATGCCTACCCGACTGGTGTTTCTGTGTCAGGAAAATGAACAAACAGGCAAATTTTAATGAATCGTTAGACCTTTTCTAATTTTTCCAAAGAAAGTGTTTTGAATTCTCTTTTTTTTAAACAAAGACTGTTAAAAATTAATATTTCATAAAATTGTTTCTAGCGATGATGAAAAATGTACTTGCTCAAATATACGTAACAAATAACGATACCAGACATAAGGGTGGCTACCCTACAAAGAAGGTTTATTTAATGAAATGTAGTTTTTCTTTTCTTTTAAGGGTCACTATACAGCCTTGCTTTTGTTTCTTTATCCTATTTATTTATTGTAATTTGTACTAGTTTCAGTATTGTTACAATTATATATTTTATAAATTGTTATTTGGTTTTAAATTATTGTTTATATTATTTGCTATTATTGTTATTATTATTATTATTATTATTATTATTATTATTATTATTATTATTATTATTATTATTATTATTATTATTATTATTATTATTATTATTATTATTATTATTTTTATTATTATTATTATTTATTATTATTATTATTATTATTATTATTATTATTATTATTATCATTATTATTATTATTATTATTATTCTTATTATTATTATTATTATTATTATTATTATTATTATTATTATTATTATTATTATTATTATTATTATTATTATTATTATTATTATTATTATTATTATTATTATTATTATTATTATTATTATTATTATTATTATTATTATTATTATTATTATTATTATTATTATTATTATTATTATTATTATTATTATTATTATTATTATTATTATTATTATTATTATTATTATTATTATTATTATTATTATTATTATTATTATTATTATTATTATTATTATTATTATTATTATTATTATTATTATTATTATTATTATTATTATTATTATTATTATTATTATTATTATTATTATTATTATTATTATTATTATTATTATTATTATTATTATTATTATTATTATTATTATTATTATTATTATTATTATTATTATTATTATTATTATTATTATTATTATTATTATTATTATTATTATTATTATTATTATTATTATTATTATTGCTTGCTGTATACGACCACATGTTGCTGAGGCTCAGTGTGGTAATCGTAAAATTAGATATTTTGAAATCATAAATTTTGAAATGGAGACGTAAAGTTGGACATTTGGAAATCGTAAATGCATCGTAAATCTAAAACATTGAAATGGAATAGCAAAATATTTAGTATAGCGTGTGTCGCTTTTACGTCCAACAGATGGCGCTATTTTTCAGAAAAAAACATAATTTTATCTGTCATTGGTGTGACTATATAAAAGTAGGTATATAAAAACATACGCGTTTTCGAATGCAACGTGTTTCAAAATTTCCCAGCAATCGGTGAATCATTTTCTGAGATTTAAGGTTTTGAAGAAACGACTATTTATATTTTTATCCATATAGATTATTTTTTTTAGTAACTTTTGTTTTCAAGGGCTTCTATACAGCCTTGCCTTTATTTGTTTTCTTGTGTTTTTTTTCTAATAAATTGATATTTCTTGACTAGTTCAAGTTGTAATAATGTTGTAATTGTTTGCTTAATTGTTAACCTTTTTATATAGTCTATAAATATAAAGCTTTTACCGTAGATATAAGTAGGTGGTGATAACCTTTTTGAGGTTTTTCGCCATTATATTAACAAAAATAATTTGACAGAGTGTTTATTTTTTTTAATTTTAAATGTAATTTTAAAGTTCACCATGCTAATATATCCTCATTTTAATGCACGTTATGATGGTAAAACCAGATTTTAAAATGAACAAAAATTATTAGAAATTTGTTTACATATTTTTATTGCGTCGCTATTATATTTAGTTTCCATCTAGGTTCCAAGTGTGCACAATAGGCAGACGTTAAACACCAAAAAAAAGTCCATCTCGGTTTACGATATAAATTAATTTTTATTTTAAATGTACTTGTATGAGGGGTAGTATTGTTTGAACGTTCATATTAAATACATTTTTATTAAAACAAGAAATAAATTTCCCCTCTTTATCGAACAAGTTGGTTGTTACTTTATTAATTACGGAGATTAATCTACTGTTAACGTTCGCTTCATTCGAAAACAAATCCTTGTTTGCAATTTAAATGTAGACGATTCTAGATTAATAAATCTGGCAAAGCAACTCTGCATCTCTGCATCCAGGATCTGTGCATCTTCATGCATCCATAGCGCTCAATGCTTTGAAGAGCTCTTTCATTATAAACTCCGTATATGCGAATATTTTACGTTGAGTAATTTTAACTATATTTTATGCAGAGAGCTCGTTATAATGTGAAGTAATAGTACTTAGCAACCACCGAACTATTGTTTCGTACGTCTTTTCTTTCAGAAGGAATGTTATTGTTTCGTAAGTTGATAATGTGATTTAAATAAAGTAGTGATTTTTGTATTTGATTAATTTAATTTATTGGATGTAAAACAAAAAAAAGTTATATAACACAAAAATTTATGTCAATTCCTTTAGGTCATGCGCTTCCATCACTTCAGCGAGACAGCTGCGTGCTGCGACTCCTAAAACCAACATAGGATAGAACATAATTATTTAAATCAAATCCTATCGTATAGTCTGTGCAAATATGCGAATTAATAATTGACAAAAACCTGTATTAACATTAAGTGTTATCCACTACAAGTTTTAAAAAATGTATTTCAACTTATGGGGATGAATAGAAAGTATTTTATTAACGATTGAAAATATGAACAAGATATATAAATAAAAATACAAAAATAAATACATATAAGAAGAGTGCGAACTAATAGTAGGAGTTGAATAAATTTTTATTTATTAGAATATCGACTAATTTAGGTTTAAAACTACTACTATTACCAATAATAAATTACTTCAAAAAAAATAATTTACTCACAGTGTTGATTCAGATATTCTGTTAAACTCAGCACAATTACATTTATTTTACCAAATGTCCAGTTTCAAATACAAATATTTTTTAACATGAAGTAGATAACGATAAAAATCTAAAGAACGAAATTTTCAATTTACTTTCATCATATTTTCTTAAAAATTACTCATAATATACATGTATAAAATTTCTAAATTACGTGTCAGTCGTAAATATAAAAAAGAAATTAAACAGGATTATTTTATTTGCTTCTATAAATAGCTAGTCCCCGACGTGAAATTCAAGTGTTTTTCCGTGAATGTTCTATACGTAATTTTGGGTTAAATATAAGTTTTTTTAAAATTGAAATTTTCAAATCCAACTTCGAGGTGTTGCAGAAGTTAATTGCACAGAAGATGGTCTTAAAACTTGAGATCTCTGTTTGATGTACATTTGTTGTCCAAGGCACGATCGATTTCATTTATTATAATCAAATGTTAACGGTGATTAAGACTGTAGAATTAGGTTTTTTAAGAAAAGGTATTCATAAAATAAACAATTACCGGATATTACTTTTTTATTGTTTAAAATGGAAGACATTTTGAAACTCTTCTATATATTTTGCTGAGTGACGAACTTATTTACTGTTATCAAAATCGCTTTTTTACGAAGTATGAATTAAATTGTATCAAAAGGGAGAGCGTAAAAATGGTCACACAAACACACACACACACACACACACACACACACACACACACACACACACATATGTTTTTATTTTTGTTATACTCTAATTGTAGTGTGGGTAAAATGAATCATAAATACTAGTTATAAAATTAATATTATATAACACTTTTAAATAATAGTAATTTGTGTTTTTAACAACAAAACACAGAAATGTCTACACAGAAGTGTGTGGCAACCATGACACTTAACTTTGCCATACAAATTATATATACATATATCAGCGCACCTACACATACAGTTTAGTGTAGGAAGTTTTACCCAAATGCATTGACCGATTGTTTTGAATTTTGATAAAAAGTTATAAAGCTCAAATGACTTAAGTGTAAGATTTTTTCTTATTTACTTCTGTTTCACGATGGCGGCCTTTGCTTCAATGATGACGAGTGTACGCAGTTTTTAGCAAAAGCATTGTTTTAAAAAAATTTTGTTCGATGGTATCTTGTACAAAACCTTGAAAGATGTTTCCCATTCACTTCTGTTTGAAGATGGCGGTGACTCATTTACAATAAAAAGTTTACGCAACTTTTGTAGGCATTAACCGATTGTTTTGAAATTTGTTAAGGTGTTATTTTCTATAAAGCCCAAATGACCCATGTGTAACACTTTTTCCTATTTACTTTCCTTCCAAGATGGCTGTTTCTGATTTAACGATGAATGAGTGTACTTAATTTTAATCAAACGCACTGACCGATTGTTTTGAAATTTGGTACAAAAGTACCTTGTACGAAGCCCAAAAGGCATAAGTGCATGAATTTTTTCCATTCTTTACCTTTGTGTGATGGCTGGCTCTGACTCAGTGTTGAGAAAGATGTTGCTGGTTACTTACTTCCTGTAATACTGGCTGCAAGGTAAGACCTATCATAATTTTGAAACGCTTCATTGAGAAAGAACATAATATTTCCAATATTAACCGGTAAATATTTGCAATATTAACTGGTAATTTACCGGTTACCGGTTAAAATGGCGGAAACGTTACTAGCGCTGTTTTGGAGTGCTTTGAATATTAATTAATAATGTACAGGGCGGTCTGCTGTTCATTGAACTACTAGTTATTAATTTTAGAAAGTGTACGAGTTGTACACTCTTTATAAAGGCACCATATATTTTCAGCACCAAGTTCAATGCATATTTCATGTCACGCGTATGACTGTAAAACGTCTTCCATAAAATGGCTAAATAATGGTGTGAAGAAGCCGGTGTCAGTTTGATTAAAATCTGTCGTTATGTGTAAGAAATACTACCCAGCTGTTGCGGCGTAATATACGGGATTCAATATCCACAGACCAGAAACAAATATGGCGGTAAATCTTCTATGTCTTCGTATTGTGAATTTATTGGCAGTGCAACAGTTTGCGAATTCATTTGCTGCGGTTAGGAGTAGGACACATTCGAGAGGAGGAAGAGATATTTTTATTTTTGTACTCATGGATTCGCGTTGCCTCAATAGTCTATTGTTGTACAGTTTGCTCCTAAATAATCTTATAGTACTTTTGTATTCAACACCAGTTTTACATTCTACGATTGTTTACGTCTGAATTGATAGTTTACCGTGATTTTTAAACCTGAAATTAGTAAAACATTTTTTTTATTTCGCCTAGGAATTTTTTCATTGTTATTCTGAAAAATTATTGTTATTGTTATTCCCAGTATGTTTTGATAATGGACATAGTTCGAAACTATGTTTTGTTTTGTTTATTTTCCAGTACATGTAATTTCAGTCTAATTAGTTGTCTTCTTTTCTCTGAATGTTATTTATTAGCGAATTTAAATTTGAAATTCGTGTGTGTGCGTGTTTTGAAATTAACACCTTGAAAAACTGTATCACCCAGAAAAATTCTTTAACACTTTCAAATGGCGGCCATTTCAAATAATTAAAAAAAATCGTAACATTTCTATCATGGATCCTTTAAAATTCTTATTTTAAAATTGTAAATAGAATTAAAATTTGCATGAATTAACAATTTTATTGCCGTGAAAACGAGAAAACTAACTTAACGAAGGTCAAGATTCATTTTCATATTTTCTAAGTAATTTATTTAATGTTTAAAATGTTAATTCAGACATATTTTATTCATATTTGGCAAAAAATCGATATTATTATTACCACGACCCAGCGGAAGCCATTCAACAGTTTCAAATGACCCCATTGCATATCAACATTTCAATTTACACATTAATTGTAATTCAATTTACGATATTAGATTTACACTATCTGAAAAATCTATTTTCACTATCGTAATCAGCTTTAAAATTAACATAAATTAGCATTTTAGATTTTGAAATACTAATGAAAATGGGAGAATTAACTTTAAAGCTGTCGCGATTTACTTACAGTGTAATTTGAGAGTTTAAAATACTATGATTTTTATATTTTAAACCAACGAATAAATACTATTTCAAATATAGTATTTTAAATTAATTAGTAACTAGTGATTGAAAAAAGATAAACTGGACAGAATAAACATGCACACAAAAAAACAGATATAGAATGCTCCACTGAATTGCCAGGAGCTTATGCATATAGTTGATTTTTCTCGAAATGCCAAAATATCTGTAAAATTGCATAGGTATTATTTGTAGGAAGTTGTACATATAATAAAGATTACTGGCTTTTTATTGTTTAATCAGTTCTTGTAAAAATATATTTAATTTTCTTTGGTTTCTTATCTACTTTTTCTTACCTTCTTTTTCTTATCTACTTATGTTCTTTATTCATTTACCATCATGAATTTTATAATGGTTATTAAAAGTTACCATAAAGCTTCTTACCGTTTTTTATCTGTTTATTTATAAATATTCAAACTCATATCGTCCATTATGGTTAACCTAAAAAGCTATACGGAGGAATGCAAATTTGCAATTCAGCAAGGTCCTTAAATTATTGTTCTTCAGCATTCTTATTTGAAGCATTAAATTTTCATTTGCCTTTACGTTTGACATGCATGTAGATGCTGGTTGTTTATAAAATCTCCTTGGATCGTTGATTTAAGGTAATCAAGAAAACATTTGGAAAATAAAATTCTAACAAATAACAACAAATTTATTTCTCCAATCAGTGTTCATAATCAGGTGTTTAAAATAGTTACGTTTTCTTTTGTTATGCAATACATACAGCACTTAATGATAGAAAATAAATAACACACTTATTTACGTTTTATAAAAATACGAATTTTTTTAGAAAAAGCCTTCCAACACAAAACTTTTTATCCAGATATGGTTGAAGTTGCAGTCATGAATGGATGTAAGCGTATATCATACAGCCAGATTGTCTTTCCTGATAAGGCCGATAGAATTCGCTAAGTGTCTGCTTTTAGTAACCACTTCGTCTTGTAACAAGGAGAAAGACATCGCGATTATTACTAGTCCCAGTAACAAATAGGCACAACACGCGATCGTCTGGTACTGTCCTTCAAAAGAGTCCGTCCTCTGTAGGGACTTGCCCGGGATCAGATCGCCGAAGCCGATGGTGGAGAGAGTTACGAAACAGAAGTACGCGCCGTCTAAGAAGGTCCAGTCCTCCCATGCGGCGAACGCCATCGCTCCTAACCCGATGTACGAAGATAGAAGGACTAACACTAAGAACGCCGGAACTTTGGGAGGTGCTGGAGGCCGCAGTGGAGGGGTTTTCCTTGGAGGTGGTGTGGGTGGTCTTCTAGTTTCGCCAGAACCTCTCCAAATTAGTGGTACTCTTGATGGTGTGTCGTGTAAAACTCTCCTACAGAAGAAGTAAACGTAACTTTATTAAACTAATTTAGAAAATACATTTTACGCTAAAAACAATTTAATTTAAAATTTTACATTTTCTTTTCCATTGTTATTATCTATACTCTAGTGTAGTTCTTACGGTAAAAATTTAATATTTTTTCTAACATTCTGTTTTATGAAGAAAAATATAATTTACAAAAAAAGTAATACTTAATCTTATTTTACAGAATCTTCACAGACTGAGATGGAAATCTTAGTTCCCACAACGAAGCTAGGCCTCTGGTTCAGCTCGACCTTACGACTTGTTGGTACCACCTTTACTTCCACTACAGTCGCGTGATACGCGTAGGTTTTTATTTCTTCTTGGTTCTCGTGTTTGTTACGCAGTTTTGACCACATTTATCAACCGATTTTATTGAAATTTAGTACAAATGTATCTTGCGTAAACCCGAACAACTTACATGTATGATTTTTCCCCAATTCACTTCTGTTTCTATATAGCTGCTTGTGATTTAACAATGACGAATGTTCGCAATTTTAGCAAAACGCATTGACCGATTGTTTTGAAATTTGGTATGAAGGTAATTTGTATAACCAGAAAGAAGTATGTATAAGAATTCTTTCTATTTACTTCCGTTTCAAAATGGCAGCCTATTATTTAACGATGACGACTATAGTTGCTGGTTATTACCTATAATACAAGCTGAATGGTCAAGATCTATCAACCAACTTTGATCGCCTTATAGAGAAAGAGCATAAATTTTTTTAACCCAGTAACATTTTTTTCCTAAATATATTACTGTTACCGGTTACATTGGCGTAAAAATGTAACAAGCGAACCAGCGAGCTGTAGAGGAGCAGTGGTCAGGCAATTTATTAAGAATATAATACGAGAACTACTGTTTTTTTAACTACCAGTTAAATAAATTTAAACTATTATGTTTAAAAAGTCCTGACTAAGAAATTACTAATCAGTTTCAATAAACCCGCGATAATCATGGTATGTAACAATATTAATACAATGGTAGATAGATGCTTTTAGGACAGCGCGTATATTACAAAATATTTCTCCGTCAGTTGTTGTGCTTCTAATGTATACTTTTAATGCTGGTCCATAGCTTGAATTATGCCCACTTTCTCTGTATTATTCTTGCAAAATAATAATTATTAAAAACATAATAATCAATAAAGATTGATGTAACCACACAGAAGTAAATTGTTTGGAGCCAATGTTTTTAGGAAAGTATGTTTATCTCGCTCCTTCCATCGCATACCCCTCTGCTTAAATCATCAGGTGTACAGGTATGCGCCGATAACTATACGCTTAAAGGTAGAATAAATTATTATTCAACTAATTACAGGAAATAAATAAGCCTACATGAAATAGGCCTACAGTTGTAAAAATTATAATCGAGAAAATCAGCTAAAACACGCACACACGTGAGCGAGCGCACACACACACATATATATATATATATATATATATATATATATATATATATATAATTACTATTAAAGTAATAATGACTAAGACAGTCATAGGCTTTGAATATAATAGTTTGAAAATATTAATATCTACTTAAAATAACTGTTAGTAGGGCTAACAATAACACAATAATATTTCTACATAAAGTTACGAATTTATCATTTGTTTTCCTTTATCTATACCCTCGTGTGTTTTCAATTTCTTCGTCATCGGATTCATGTTCGTGCACGTCTGCCAGCTGATTACACTTTGAGTACTGCCTGCTGTCAGGTGTCAGAGAGCACACCGCTCTACCACATCCGGTGCCCACTGCCACTAGAGTAGCTCGTGCTGGAGTATGATTCCTAGGGTACTGGCCCTTGCTGAACTCAATTTTGCAGCCAGTCTTCTGACGCTCTGCAAACAGAATGACGTTTCAAAATATCTTACTAGTAGTTCAGAAAGCGGTATATTCTTAATTACTATACAAACCGCTCGAAGACAGAGAGTAACTTTTCCCGCCAACTTAAACTGGTAACCGTAATATTACGAAAAATGTTACTGGCCCAATTTTATTGGATATTTTATACACTTTCTCTATGTCAAAATTACGACAGGTTTTTGCAGTACAGCCAGTATTACAGGAAGCAACCAGAACTTCATTCTCAACGTTGAATCAGAGCCCGCCATCTTGAAACTGAAGCGATTGTGAAAAAACTTACACATACGTATTTCGAGCTTTATAAATTTTCGTACCAAATTTCAAAACAATCAGGCAATGCGTTTGATTAAATTTGCGTACACTCGTCATTGTTAAATCAAAAGCAGTCATCTTGAAACGGAATTAAATAAAAAAAAAGTTTTACGCATACGTCATTTTGGATTTATACAAGATATCCCCGTACCAAATTTCAAAGCAAGCAGTTAATGTTTTGGGCTAAAATTGTGTACACTCGTTATTGTAAATTAGATTTTGAAACGGAAGTCAATGGGAAAATTCTTACACATACATCTTTCTGCATTTATACGTGGTATAAATAATCAACCAATGCGTTTTGATTAAAATTGCTTTCACTTTTCATCTCTAAACCATAGGCCGACATCTTGAAACAGAAGTAAGAAAAAACTTTATACGTAGGTCATTTGGGCTTTATACAATATGTCTTCGTTTGGCCAAATGCCGAAGGATTCAGCTGAAACAGAGACCTCGCTTCGCTTGGTCAATTATTTTGTACTACTACGAGTACTATGTACTCTATATTATATTTTTACCATAATTGTGATTTATGTTTAAGTTTATGTTTTCCGAAACTGTTAATTTAAAAAAAATAATTCTGCAATAAATCGTATGCGTTATTGTTTTATGTTTTATTCATTAATATACAAGTTTCAGCTGTTGCAACGGCAATTATGGTAAGATTCAGATCAGGTGTCATAAAATTTGTATCGATTCTAACATTTCGATAGGTCGTTATTATTTTACTTAAAGGCCAAATTATATATATAATATATATATAATTATATATATCAGTCTAGCATTCACAATTTGGTTTGATTTTATTTAAACTTGGCTAAAAAATTATTTTTTTAGTAGCGTTGACAAGTTCATCACCCAAAAAATCAGTTCATCTGTTTTCAAATTTAAGTCCGTACAAAATCATTTTAGCATTTTCAATTAAATCTGCAAATGCTAATCTATGCAGACGTCAAAGCCTTTTTTTTGGTTTAACGTCCGACTATTGTGCACACTTGGACTAATGAAGACAATGGGATTATTTATAGCGTATGAAAATGCCAAGCCCTCGCCGGGAATCGAATTCGGGTCCTTGGGGTGAAATCCCAATACGCTATCAACTAGGCCACCGAGGCGGCTCAGACGTCAAAGGTGTTTTACTAATAATCTATAAGTTCTACTCGAAAATAGTTTATGGCTCTTTTTATGGAAATATTTAGTTTTAGTTGTCTTTGAACAAATTTTATATGTTATTACTACTTCAAGGAATTTACAGATTATTATTATTACAGTTCACTATATAATACTACTTAAAACGTAACAGACAACTTTATAAAATATAAGCCTTCTAGAAACATAGATCCTATACAAATTCTTATTCATAATTATCAACAATTACAATGTTTTCTAAATATTTCGTATTTTACAAACATTGTGCAAACTGGTTTTGAATAGATCGGCCAAATTATATTATTAAAATTTAAATTGTACAAATTCACTGCACAAATGGGTTTACCCAGATGAATAACAAATTAACAATTAAAATTATCTGTCACAGCACAAACTGATTCCAATTCAAATCTTACAAATTTAATAAGCAGTTATTAAACTGAGCTGCTCGGGAAATGAATAAATTGTCGAGAGACAGAATTAGAGACGGAATCACTGTAGAGATAATTGTAGCTGATTGTTTAATTAGAGACAATGAAAGCTTCATATTGTTATTATTAAGATACAACTGTAGATGTAGTGCGCGCGCGCACTTGTGTTTATTACAAATTTAGTAAATTTAAATTATTATTAAACAAGTTTTCTTTATGTAAATGTTTTACGATTACATCAGGTAAAAATAAATATCTTTTACTACTTTACTACTTTACTACTTTACTACTTCACTTAAAAAAGACCAGTAAATATTGTTTACCTGGTAATTTGTTCGATGGGCTCCAGCAGCATATCTGAGAGTAGGCCAGTTGGAATGCGCTAGCCAATAGACTGCCCAAATTTGAAAGGCACAAGAGCATTAACGGCACACCCACCAGAGCATAAACTATGGTCACTACCTTTCCCTCGGCTGTTTTAGGCGCTATATTGCCGTAGCCTGTATAAACAAACATTTCAGTTTAGTTACAAATACAAAAGGAACTACCTAATATAGGCTGTAGTTGGTAGATGATAGATATAGTTTTTGAAGATGGAGGTTCTCCGAAACGCGTCAACGAAAGCAGAATTGACGAAGCTAGGGAAGGCAGATCATTATACTGAACATAGTGACAATAATCCTAGCAGAAAAGAAGAAGAATATAAAAAGAATTTGTAGTTGGTAGCTTTAAGGACAGCCTAAAAATGGGTACACTATTATGGGTGTATCATAATTCTTACTAGACTCCTTAAAGAAATATTTTACTCTTGACAAAGGCTGCCATCTTGAAACGGAAATCAATGGGAAAATTCTTACATTTACATCTGTCTGCCTTTATACGTGGTACCTTCGTACCAAATTTAAAAAACAATCGGTCAGTGCGTTTTGATTGAAATTACTTTCACTTTTCATATTTAAATCAGAGGCCGCCATCTTGAAGTGCCTCTGAAAGAAAACATACAAGGGTACAAAGAAAAAGTTGTTATATCAAAAGTTTTTAAAACGAGGTCTGTCATATTGAGGTTAAATGCAACTAAAATTTGTTACAAAGAGTTTTCACATAGCTGAATTATTACCTCTATGTAACGAATATGTCAAAGTTCATCCTCTATTTTACGAATGATTTTCAACTGTAGTGTTACATCTACGCTGACAGTATTCAATATATACAGAAATAAAAACACGTGATACGTCGCAGATAAAACTGACTATCGGTTGGAGAGAGAAGAAAGAGGACCGGAAGCAAGTGCTATTGTTTTCCTATCGAAACGTCCGAGTCTCTACGAACTTTACTGTACAGTTCTTGTAAAATGTGTTTTATTCTTTATGAAGAGGTTTTGTACTTCAGATATTCGTAACATAAGGGTTTTATGCTCTACCGGAAGAAGATTCGCTATATCGAGGAAATCGTTATATCGGAGTGCATTGTTTCTAGGTTCTACTGTATTTCGAGTTCCGCCGCTATTAAATAACGAGACTGACGTTGCGGCGGAACAATTGCGCATGCGCCAACCGCCATTGACCGACAGCTGTTTAATGTGAAGCTTTCTCTTCAGAATGCAGTTAGTCTCGTTTGTGTAACCAACACCGCTTAATCATAACCTTCATTTTCGTTAGTGTTTTTTATTTCGTTTTGCCGGGGAAAATGGTTAGTGTATAATAGAGCAACGAATTGTTGTTAAATTTCACTTAAAACTTTGAAAAAACAGTTACTGAAACATATAATTTACTGAAAGAAGTGTATGGCAGTGAATGTTTAACGCGGGCACGTGTTTTTGAATGGTTCAACCGTTTTCAAGATGGCCGACAAGACGTTCAAGATGATTCGCGGCTAGGTAGCCCTTCAAACGTCAAAAACTGATGACAATGTCGAAAAAGTTGCTAATTTGATTCGGTCTGACTGTCGATTAAGTATTCGTGCAATTGGTGAATTTGTAGGCATTGATAAAGAATGTGTACGGCAAATTTTACGTGACAATTTGAACATGCGAAAAGTGTGTGCCAAAATGGTGCCAACAATTCTCACGTTTGAACAACAAGCAGCTCACAGAAATGTTTCTACTGACACTTTGGATGCCATTGAAAATGACCCAAATTTATTAGAAAGGATAATAACATGTGATGAATCGCGGTGTTTTACGTATGATCCGGAAACAAAGCGCCAATCCATGCATTGGAAGACCCCAAACCTCACAGAGAGCCAAAAAAGCAAGAATCAGCAAGTCAAAATTTAAAGCAATGATAATTATTTTTTCGATATTCATGGGATTGTGTACCTTCACTGGGTTCCTGAAGGTCAAACAGTTAATCAATATTACTGCCTTGAGGTACTTGGTAAACTACGTGAAAGAATAAGGAAAAAACGACCCGAAATGTGGAAGGACAAATCATGGGTTTTCCACCAAGGGTAATGTTAGAACATCCACCTTACTCACCAGACCTTGCACCATGTGACTTCTATCTGTTCTTTAAGTGAAATCTGCATTAAAAGGGACGAGATTTGAGTTCGTGGAAGCTGTAAAAGTGAAAGCGGTAAGTCTTGAAGGTATTGACAGAAGATGACTTCCAGCACTGTTTCCAACAATGGAAAATTCGCATGGAGTTTTGTAAGAATAGAGAAGGGGTGTATATTGAAGGTGATAATAAGTAATTATGTATAAAAATGAAAATATTTTTTTTTAAACGTCAGTCTCGTTATTTAATAGCCACACCTCGTATATCGATAATATGGTTCAAGAACTTCATATAATTTTACCTTGTCACTATGCGAAACACAGTATGTAGAAGGAATTGTTAGTGAACAAAATAGGTATTAAGAATTTGATTGGCTCAACAGTTTTCAGTTCACATGAATCCAAAATTGTGGATTTTATTTTGCTGTTTAACAGATTTATCTGTGTCTGTATTTGCAACTGGATGAAGACCAATTGATAATTTTTATGAAATTTGTCAAGTAATAAAAACACTAAAAATTAAGACTCAATATTGTTTTTTGTTTTGACTTTTTTCAACACAATTGCACTACACAATTGGTTATTTAAAAGCAGCTTAAATGAGTTTATTAAATTTATAAAAATATCAAACGGAACTTAAAACTGTTACAAAATTTGAGAAAGACTAATTACAGTTTCAGACTAAAACTCATAAATAAAGAATCTCTATACATTTCAAAAATGTGATAAACCTATTTTCATAATTTATGCTATTTTTAAATTTATTTATGTAGCTACGAACCGATTTTTTTTTTTTTTTTTTTTTTTTTTTTGGGATATACGTTTTAAGTTGTCACTTATAGGCTAGGCTTGAACAAAATTTTATAAAAATAGTAATTTCACGAAATTGATAAATTCGTTTAGTCCATAGTGTTGTAGACAGAGTGTACAAACTTGCATAGAAAAACCACTTTTGTAGACTCAATGCTTCAAGTACGTCCATCAAATCTCAAGATATTTTTTTCTCAGTCACAAACTTACTATGTAGGCCTATTTGCTTTTTATTATTAACGTTATACCAGTTAGACTAATGATGACAGAAGAGCTGTCTTAACGGAAAAGGTAAAACTTAAGGCAGTCACTGTAAGTATCGAACCCATGACCTTAGATGTGCGCAGTTTACATACGTAGCAGACTTACCACATCGATTTCATATTATAGAAAATAAAAAACTCGAATAAACGAACTGTAAGGCATTTGTATTCAGCTACAAAATCAGAAATATGATCTTTGTCTTTGATAGAAAATTCGCGCGACAATAAATTTGATAAGTTTTCAACTATTTGCAACATTTTCACTAAGCGTCACTTTCATGCAGATAAACAAAATGTTGCTACGATCACGTGATCAATAATCGTCACGATACGCGCTGTCACGGCTGGGATTTGTTGCAAAATGGCGGACACGATAAACCCAACAGATATATGGTTATTTGGTGTATCCCCCCGTTTAAACCCGCTACTGTCGCGTGATACGTGTAGGTATATTTATAAAAATGTTTTATTTCTTGTTGTTTATATTTGTTACACGAGACAGACATGAAAATGATGTATCAAACCTCATATGATACGAGAGGAAGTCTATTTAGTACAGAAGATGGAATGTGAATTTTTAGTTAAAGGGGGACGTTATTTTGTGCTCAAGTACAAAATGTTTGCTTTCTGGCTATACTATGAATCACCGTTATTTAACGTGACAGGATAAATAACATTATTAGTGAGTACTGCGGTAGATGTTTTCACGGTAACACAATACAGGAACTATTGCTTTTCAGCGTTACCTGCAACAAACTGAATATAAATCAATTATAAAACGGAAAAACTAAAAGACTACACGATTTGGTCGATTTCGATGTAAATTTTGCTTTTCAAGTCTGGTTTGTCAAAACACAGATACAGTTTTACAAAATTTTAAAAATTATCTCGAAATAATAGCAACCAGACGCATACAAAATTCCATAAGACCTGTGTATTTGTTTTGTCACCATCAATGTACATAAACACACAGATGGACAAACATTCAAACAAACAAACAATTTTTTTTGAGTCTTGAATAAGGGTATTAAAATTATAACATTGATTTATTTTCAAGATCACAATATGTTTTTATACTTCTTTCACCGATAAAATAAAAACAATTTGGAATACAGAGGAGAAACAATTTTTTTATACTAAGTGAGTAACTTTTACTCGAGTCTTGATCATACGTGAACATTTTCGCTAAACCTAATTAAAATAAAATTAATTTGTAGTTCAGGATTAAATCACAAAATAATCTGGGCAATGACGTGTTGGAAGCAAAATTCGAAAATTTATTTTTTATCCTACTTTTTGAAACTCCAATTTCGTATCATTAAAACCTGCAAACATGAAACTTTTCAACATTCAAATGGCATTGTAAACTTGAAAGTGAACCATGACCGCCGTCAAATTAAGTTTCTTAATTTCAACGGATTTTGGAATTTCAAAAAGCTGATTTGTGCAGTTTTTTCGCTTTTTACAATGTTGATATCAATTATTTTTATTTACGAAAAAACGCTATGAGTTTGTGAAAATTTTAAGTACCCGCCATTTTGATAATGATGAACGAAAGTATTTACGTTACCGCTGATTAAAGAACTTGTCTAAGCTATTAGCAAAATACATTTTGCGCCACCTTTGAATCATATTCTCTCTCTCTCTCTCTCTCTCTCTCTCTCTCTCTCTCTCTCTCTCTCTCTCTCTCTCTCTCTATCTATCTATCTATCTATCTATCTATCTATCTATCACACACACACACACACACACACATACACACACACACACACACACATACATACATATATATATATATATATATATATATATATATATATATATATATAAAACAAAAATCAGACACTACAACACAGTCATAAAACCGGAGGTATTATATGCAAGCGAGACGCTAGCACTCCACACAAAAGCTACCATGGAGGGTATTTTGAAGGAAGAACGCAAAATCTTGAGGAAGATCCTTGGTCCGAGATTAACAGAAGATGAATACAGATTGCACTCCCGGAAGACCACAGAGAAGATATTGAACCTGGCAGCAGATATCAGAAGAAGGAGGCTTCGGTTCTATAGACACATCAGTAGACTCCCAACAAGGAGACTTGCCAACAGAATCCTTAAGTATATACAAGGTGTCAAATCAACAACGTCGTGGATCGCACAAGTCAGAATAGACCTACATGACGCAGGAATAGACTCAACAGATGTTGAAGATAGACACGCATACAGGAGAACGATGCTCGGTTGGAAGGTCCCAGAGAATGAAATCCCAAAGAGAGCAGGGGTAAAATGGACGGAGGAGCGGAAGAGGATCCATAGGGACAGGATGAGGGAGGTGTGGAGGATTAGAAGGAACATGAGTCGGAGTGCTTTGCGTGATCCAACAGGGTCTATGCGCAGATAATAACAATAATTATATATATATATATACGCACGCGCGCACGCACGCACGCACGCGCGCGCGCACACACACACACACACACACACACACACACACACACACACACACACACACACACACACACACACACACACACACATACACACATATATATGTGACAACTGTAACTCAGGTAATAGTTGTGCGGTAAGAAAGAAGTGTTTCTGTCAGTTAACACCGTCGATAAGCCTGTCTGGTACCTGCATAATACGTTCACACTGTAAATAAAATATTTCCGTTCGTTACTTATTAAGTAGGCAGTGACTGACGGCGATACTGTTGACGTCATTCCAGTTAGTCTGTTACGTTACAAAAGTAATTGGGTGCTTTTCGTAATCTATACCGTGCAAAGTGCTTGTACTTGGTAGTGTGTTATTTTCCTGTTAAAAGGTAAACAACTCCCAATTACAGATACAAAGCTTGCATCCAATTAATCCTTGTTAAAATAAAACAAGAATGAACTAGTTACTGATAGTGGTAACCTGTTACCTGGTACTAATACTTGGTAATAGTGTTATTTAACTATTAAAATTAAACAACTTCCAATCACAAATCCAAAGCTAGCATCCAATTAATCCTTTTCAAAATTAAAACAAGAAATAACTAGTTACCGACAGTGGTAACTTATTCCGTGGAAAGTGTTAATACTTTGGTAACAGTGTTATTCCCTATTAAAGTTAAATAACTCCGAATCACAAAACCAAAGCTAGTATTCAATTAATTCTTTTCATAAATAAAGCAGAAAATAACCAGTTACCGACAGTGGTAACCTATACCGTGGAAAGTGCTAATACTTTGGTGACAGTGTTATTTACCAATTAAAATTAAATGACACCGAATCACAAAACAGAAGCTAGCATTCAATTAATCCTTTTCGTAAATAAAACAAGAAATAACTAGTTACCGACAGTGGTAACCTATACCGTGGAAAGAGCTAATACTTTGGTAACAGTGTTATTGCCCAATTAAAGTTAAATAACTCCGAATCACAAAACCAATGCTAGCATTCAATTAATCATTTTCATAAATAAAACCTGAAATAACTAGTTACCGACAGTGGTAACCTATACCGTGAAAAGTGCTAATACTTTGGTAACAGTGTTATTTCCCAATTAAAGTTAAATAACTCGGAATCACAAAACCAAAGCTATCATTCAATTAATCCTTTTCATAAATAAAACAAGAAATAACTAGTTACCGACAGTGATAACCTGTACCGTGAAAAGTGCTAATACTTTGGTAACAGTGTTATTTCCCAATTAAAGTTAAATAACTCGGAATCACAAAACCAAAGCTATCATTCAATTAATCCTTTTCATAAATAAAACAAGAAATAACTAGTTACCGACAGTGATAACCTGTACCGTGAAAAGTGCTAATACTTGGTAACAGTGTTATTTCCCAATTAAAGTTAAATAACTCGGAATCACAAAACCAAAGCTATCATTCAATTAATCCTTTTCATAAATAAAACAAGAAATAACTAGTTACCGACAGTGATAACCTGTACCGTGAAAAGTGCTAATACTTTGGTAACAGTGTTATTTCCCAATTAAAGTTATATAACTCGGAATCACAAAACCAAAGCTATCATTCAATTAATCCTTTTCATAAATAAAACAAGAAATAACTAGTTACCGACAGTGATAACCTGTACCGTGAAAAGTGCTAATACTTTGGTAACAGTGTTATTTCCCAATTAAAGTTAAATAACTCGGAATCACAAAACCAAAGCTATCATTCAATTAATCCTTTTCATAAATAAAACAGGAAATAACTAGTTACCGACAGTGATAACCTGTACCGTGAAAAGTGCTAATACTTTGGTAAGTGTTATTTCCCAATTAAAGTTAAATAACTCGGAATCACAAAACCAAAGCTACCATTCTATTAATCCTTTTCATAAATAAAGCAAGAAAGAACTATTTACCGATAGTGGTTACCACAGTGACCGAATACAGAAGGGCACCGCCGAAGGACCAGTGCATCTCCTTGTCCTGCAGCTGGTAGCCGCTGGCCTTGGTAGCGTCAACCACGCTCTTCTCGAACTTGCGCAGCTGTGCGTCCACCAGATGCGTCCAATTGCGTTCGTACAGGACATTTAGTCTTTCTGCAAATAAAATCCATATGAGTTGTTAATGTCGTTTCATTGTAGTTGAATAGTATGACAGTTTGGCAAGGAATAACAGTTTAACAAATCTGTATTCCATATAAACAATTTGGTTAGGATTGTAAAGTTAAGGTTTTATACGTAAACAAGATGGCCGTCTACACAGAGTGGCAATTGAAAATAAAAATGTTGTACAAAATTTAATTATAAAAATAACTTTTAATGAAAGTGTTAAATAGTAATATGGATGTATCAATGCGCAATTAATTGTGTTACAAATATTAAGGTTGTGTAAATTAAAAACCAGGCTACCATATTGCTTCATAAAGGACAAATCTTCTGTACGCCTCTCCTATAACAAGACGTTCTTTTTTCAAAAATTTGTTACGGCACCAGTTTTGGGGAGAACTTCAAAACAGGTTTTGAAAACAACATAACACTGGATGCTTTGAACAATAGAAAAGCCAATTTGTCAAATTTTTGTTACTGAATTTGTCCGTATGCTTCTGTAAGCGTAATAATCTAGAAATGCGTGACCAAAGGCAATATGTTTTTAAGTACTGATTTTTCTAAATAATATGGCACAAATATTACGATGTTCTCAAAAACTTATAACTTAACAGCATTTGCAAAAACTTATAACTTAATAGCATTTTCAAAAACTTATAACTTAACAGCATTTGCAAAAACTTATAACTTAACAGCATTTGCAAAAACGTACAACTTAACAGCATTTGCAAAAACTTATAACTTAACAGCATTTGCAAAAACTTATAACTTAACAGAACTTGCAAAAACTTATAACTTAACAGCATTTGCAAAAACGAACTGTTGGTGTTATAAGATAAAGAAACTTTGTTCTTTAAGAAAGAACACTGCTGTTTTTTATTAAAATAAACAATTTCATCAACCAAATTGCGCTTTTATTCTTAACCTGCACTTTAACAATGTTATATGTTTTATTTAACTTCTTCAATTATAAGATGTTTCGTTATTTTCTTGTGATGGCCATTTCATCCCGATGTTTGCAGTCATTGTTTACAGAACTTTTCGAATTAACTAAACTGAACTACTAAATTTGTAAACAAATAGCAAGATTACATTGTTTTTTTCAATTTAAAAAACAAACATAAATGATAAACAAAACTAATTTTGCTTCTTATGTAATGCAGATTTGTATATTTTTCGTACAACTGAATTAATTTCTTTGAAATGGCATTATAATTTCACGCAAATCAAGCAAATAATATTATAAAACAAATAGATATTAGATGTTCTCATTTAAAGCTTTGAAAAGTGAAAATTCCATTTATTTTTTTTAATGTATAAATTTTTCGTCACATACGTTTTTGAAAATCTGAGTTCCCCGTCGTAATTAGTGTCAAATCTGCATAAACGAAATCGTATTGAATATTGAAAAATGAATATTTTTGAGAGGGTTCATTTTTGTAATTTCAAAGTAGATTGAAAACTTTGACAAATTATGCAGGTTTTAAAGCTGTTTGTGATAGTGTATTTATACTTTCAAAAAAATGTAGGTTACATATTTCGCTAAACACACACACACACACACACACACACACACACACACACACACACACACACACACACACACACACACACACACACACACACACACACACACACCTGCACCAGACCAGTGCAATAGTAAATATCAGTAAACAACAGTATTAAAACTATTGTCATATAGTTACTTTTTGGTGTTCAAGCTGCGTCGTGTCAGTGCGTGTCACAATTATTATTTTTCAAAACAAAATGGCGGACGTATATGTTTACAGAAAGAGTCACTATGTACTGACATGTAGTAAAACAAGTCTAAGTTTTGTGAGAGTAATTAAGCACAATGTTTTGCAGCAAAGTTTTTTCTTAGATTTTTCACTTTTTCTAATTACCCTTTCCGCGATGAAAACACTCATCCAATTTATTTGCGACAATTTATTTTGCGATCGATTCTGTATAATTAGATCTCGCCATCACAGAGTAAAATTCTCGTTTCTGTAATCACGTTTTGTGCAAAGTAAACACTGCGGTAACACTTTTATATAAAGAATATTCAATATTCACAGTCACGAGTCGCGGTTAGTGTTTAGATGCTTAAATAAGTCGTATCTAAAAATATTTAATTGGTTGTTTTAAAATAATCTCACTTTGAATTAGAAAGGATAAAATATTTCAAAATTATTGTAAAGAAACATTATTTAGAACGATTTTTGTTTATCTCTATATGTACCAATGTATATATAGTGTGTACCAATGTGTGTGTGTGTGTGTGTGTGTGTGTGTGTGTGTGTGTGTGTGTGTGTGTGTGTGTGTGTGTGTGTGTGTGTGTGTGTGTGTGTGTGTGTGTGTGTGTGTGTGTGTGGATGTGTGTGTGTGTGTGTGTGTGTGTGTGTGTGTGTGTGTGTGTGTGTGTGTGTGTGTGTGTGTGTGTGTGTGTGTGTGTGTGTGTGTGTGTGTGTGTGTGTGTGTGTGTGTGTGTGTGTGTGTGTGTGTGCGCGCGCGCTTGTTTGTGTGTGTATTTCCAGATCAGTTTCGTTTAAATAAAACTACGTATTTGACTGAGGGGTAGATGCGGAGCGAGCGAATGCTGGGGGGGGAGCAGTCGAGGTACTCAAATAAGAAACACAAATGATATACAGCATACTCAAAAATAATCCAACACGCCCAGTAATCAGTCGATATTATTTATTTGTGTTCTTTAGAAAAAAAACATTGTTCGGAAGTTACAAAAAATTTGCTTAACTTTTCAAAAACCGACTTCTTAAAATATGTTTTTTTATTTATAACTCAAGACTCCCTAACTCCCCCCCTAACGGCGGTCAGGGTTATTTCTCAATTTACTTTCGAATTTTATGTTGTTTCAATGATTTTATTTAATAATTGCCAAAGTAGCTTAAGTACCCTCATACGTGAAAAAAATTTTAAGAAATCTTTTCAAACGATTTTGAGATATGCAACTTTTTATCGATCATTTACAGCCTGAGATGGATTGTTCAGATACCCATAGATTTTGTGCTTAAGTAAATATATGAGCAGAAGTTTAACAAATTAATACATTAATTTTTTTCAATCCAGTCTCTGTAATTTTTTAAACGTTCTTGAACAAAAAGAGCTTGAAAAAGGAATCGGTCAATTGGTTAAGCCTTTGTTTTCATTCACGATTACCGTGCTTTCTTCTTATGTTCGTTAAACAAAAAATTAAAAGAAGGTTTGATAACCATTACTTTCTGTCTGTGTATCTCTCTGTACACTTGTTTACAAACCAAAAATCAAAACCAATCTTTAAAAAAATTTAACATCAGTGCATATATCTCGAATAATTTCCGCTTTTTAAGGGTCAAAGTATTCGGTGAATCATTGAATATAGCTATCATTTTTCCAAAATGATTTTGATCAAAATAACTGAAGTTATAAGAACTACAAAGACAAGGTGAGTGTCTGCTACTTAAAAAAAATCAGTTCCGAGAGGTAACAACAAAAAACCTAAAATATGCAACAGAGTCTAGTCTATTTTATAAAAACGCCTCAAACGATTTTAATAAAATTCTCGACTTACATGACGATAAACCATTCAAATTTACATGCATAGATGATTTATACTTTAAGAATTTTAGTAACATTTGTAGAGTTAATTTATTGTACTAAAATAGCTATATTTAATCAGACTTTAAGATAAATGATTAAAATCTTCTTGTGGGACATTTTTAATATCAGCTACTTAAAGTTTACTTTCACACATAGAAGTGAGAATATTTTCGCAATTTCCCATAGTATAGTGTTTATATGTAACAGCTGGAGGGAAAGGATGTTTGACTTCCAGCCCTGACGACCAATCTGAATGAGCCAGTTGACTGCTCAAAGTCATTAAGAGAAATAGTAAACAAGAAGCCTCTGTGCACAATATGCTTGCTGTGCCAAGGGCTATCAAACCTCGTTACCTCTAAGTATCAAATCCAATTTTGTGTTTGATAAATCTCAATTTTTAAAACGCTTATTTTAAAATCTAACTTACAAGTTGTCTTACATAGAAAATTTTAAAGAGCTTGAAAAAAACTCAGTGGAATATATAATTTACAAATTCTTCTTTTTAAAAGGCCAAATAACATACAAAATTGAAAACGTATACAACTGTGTTGTATAATGTTTCAATTTCAAATAAATAGTTCAAAATGCATTACAGAAAATTGTCACATATCAATGTCTCCAAAAGAAATCAAATTTTGAAGATAGTTTAAGAAATTGAAAAATTAGTCTTACTTTTATGAATTTATTATTTTCTTAAATTTAGCTTAAATTTATTATTTAGGACATGTTTGTGTGCCACTTTAAAGCCTGAGTACCTATTTACCAAATTTCAGAACTACTTCTTTTAGATCTGGAGGTACAGAGATTAAATGTAAAGTATATTTTTATTCCCATTTAAATCATTTAGGGATGGAATGTTTTAAAATATTTTTTATCAGTTGTACTACGCATTGGGTATGTTTGTAAAACATTGGTATTTGTAGGCCTTGTAGTATTGCAGATTTCGTGATTTCCTCTTATGTATAGTATATCGATGAGAAATTATTATTACAGTTATTTACTTAAATTTCAGTTTAAAGAAATTTATTATTCTACTTTCAACATTCAAAAAAAAATTTCCGTTATTGAACCAAAACTAAAAATCACGTATCACGTTTTGTCTTCCTTTTTATTTAAATTACGATAATTTATTCGAAAACACGACAAATTAACACGGCTGCTTTTTAACAACATAATCTATGTTACAGCCTATCAGCTGTTCAATGAAATCACCTGATCGTTAAGAAATAATATAAAACAACAGATTTTTTACTATAACTAACAATAGAAAGTTGTTCACAAGCGTTACGCGACGCACAAAATCCAACATCATAAACAGCCCCAAAACATGATACATGTTAATATCAATAGATTTCTTTTGTATTTTTAATATAATTTCAAAATTTCAAAAGCTAAAAGCTAACCACATATTTCTGAAATCAGTTTATTTAATAAAAAATCGCTATTAAATCATTATGTAATCATAAACAGGTTATGAATTTACAAGTGTCAGTGATTTACAAGTACAGGTGATTTTTCATTTTTATTTTGAAATAAAAACATTATCGCATTGACGGTTCTTTCAAGTCATTTTGAGTGACGCTATTAAAATCAGTTATTTTTTTAAATATTATTTTCCAGCACTTCAGCTAAAACAGTGTCCTGTAGATTGCTTCTAACCAAACTCACCTGTGATCAGCCAAAGCTCCTTGAGACAATCGTCGCGGAAGTTCCTGATGATTGTCCTTTGCCTTAGTTCGTTGCTGCCCTCCAGAGCCTGGAATAATATGCCTCCCAACAGTACGTACCCGAGTACAAGAAGCGATAATACCAGGTTGTGAGTGAGCCATGAGGCTAAACAGCGCACCGGGACGCTGGAACTGGGCATTGAATCCGTATTTACATCTGGAGAAGTCTGCAACAAATTAAATAACAGTTAAACTGATAGGTGCATAACAGTTAATAATACAAATAGGTAGATTAAGAACTGTGTTATATATGTGAAAGCATCTAGCCCAGTTTAGAAGTTCGAATCAGGCCAGATTAGGCAATATAAGGGTAGTGGAAACTGGCCTATTTGGGTGCGTCTTCAGTAAGCAGGGTACCAAAATATAACAGAAGTTTTTGTTTTTTATTTTCAGCGGAAACTACCAACAGGCTGTAAACGTTTTAGGATTATATACACTGATTTAACTTTAAACGTCATATTTTAACTTGAAGAGGTTAGTTTGTGGAACAGTGATTTTTGATTAAATCGACAAAAGTTATTGCGAATTGTAGGAGAAAAAGTTGAATTTGTTAGGAAGTTTAAGACAAGTGCTTGATCTATATAATATCACTTTTAGTATAAAAAGATTGTAGCAAGGCAATGAAATAACAGGCAAATAACTCATTGAAAACAGTTTCCGTGAGAAAACAAAAATATTCCAAGGTAATAAGATTGTGGTAAATAGTTGGTTTGTTATAACCACGCACTTGGAATACACTCTTACGTATTAAAGAAACAAAATTTGATAGAGCACAGATAAACGTGTTAACATATATATTCTAACGTATGTAGTGATGTCAAAATTAAATAACATAGATAAACTTCTCAACATATGATTTTTGTGTATAAAACGTATTTATACATTTTTTTTTTGATAAATTGGCAATAAGCCAAGTAATAAATTTAGGTAAACTTTAAAGCACTTCAACTAACATGTTTCAACCAATCAGGCAAGATGAGGATAACTTGTGGGGAAAAGAGGACAAGGAACTGAACGTTGTCCGTCTTCGATTTTTTTTCTGGTGTTTAACATCCGACTATTGTGCACACTTGGGCTAATGCAGACGATGGGATGATTTATAGCGTATGAAAATGCCAAGCCCTGGCCGGGAATAGAACCCGGGTCCTCGGGGTGAAAGCCCAGTACCAACTAGGCTACCGAGGCGGCTCGTCCGTCTTCGAAAAAAACTGTTACAACACCCTAAAATATGTTGGTAATCGTGAGCTTTTACGTCGAACACTATTTCATTTAAGAAATAAAATAATTGTGAATTAATTTCATAAAAGAATTTTAAGGTTTAAGTGAAAACCACGTGTTTTGTGCGTGATGCTTTTAACAAGAAAATCTTGCCTGTTAATATACAACTTCACTATTTGTTTTTACACTACAGTTCTTTAAAATATTTTTGAAAGTATATGTGGAAAGATCATATCTATAAGTATAAATAAATTTTACTTAATAAATCAATTGTTTTAGTAATAATAGTAGTTAAAGCTAAAAATTTTGTTGTTTTTATTTAGTTTAACATTTAACTTCAGTTTGTCTTTGTTGTAATAACTCATAATTTTGTTTTCACCTAATATATTTTTATTTTCCATAACTTAAATTACATATTTTTTTATTTTACTTATTTTAATAATATTTGTTGTGTTAAAGAATAAATAAACCAGTTAAAATATTCAAAAGCCTGCTTATTTGCACCATACAAACCTAACCTGCAAAGTACTTGAAATTACTATGTTCAGTATAATAATCTGCCTTCCCTAGCTTCGTCAATTCTACTTCCGTTGACGCGTTTCGGAGAACCTCCATCTTCAAAAACTATATCTATACTGGTCACCAATATTATGGCTCATCATATTTATAATTTTCTAGCTCCACCTCATACCCCTTCCTCTATTCAACACGTGTTATCTTCTGACTGGCTCTTCAAAATCATACGTTTTCGCTCGCTTCTGATTGGCTCCTTTCAAACTTTCTCTTCAACGGTCGTCCCTCCTGTTAATTTTTGAAAATTTTTAGATTTTTAAACGTAATATCTGCTTGCGACGATATCTGCTCAGTTATTACGTTTTCTCCATTTAATTTAGATTTAAAAACTTCAAGTTCTCTAAAATGTTCATACGTTTTCCTTTTTCTACCAATATGTAGTACTACTGACAATTATTTGAAATTGTTGACCCGAAATATTATTGACTTCAATATTATTATTTGTAAAGTTGCGTTACAACAATATATATTGTCCATTTACTATCGACGTAATTAGAAAATCAAAGTTCAGTTGAAAAAACTTCTTATTGTTCAGGATATGCTTGTCGGCTATGGAAACCGGAAAATGACAATAAAAACAATAGTCTGTTAACAGTAGTGCTTTCAATTAAATCTATATTTGAACATGGAATTAAAAAACAATTTGCATTGTTAAAATTTTGCTATAAAATATAAATCATAATGCATAATACATATATGCTTCTGGTATAGATAATATTATATTTTGAGGATGAGCACGAATCACAATATAGGCAATACAATTAATTTATTATAAATTTACTAAACAGATACATAAATTTTCAGGTTATATTTAATGTTTATTACTTTTTCACAATACGAATTATATAGTAATGGATCGTGAAAAATCGATCTTAATATTTTAGTGGATATATAACAATTTTTTAGCTCGTGGATTAAAAAGTGAATGTTGCTTGAAGGTCTGTCCATCAGTGTGCCTGTACAAATTGATGGAAACTGAACAACTTTGGTGTGTAAACCTGATTTGAACATATATCCAGGACCTGCGATAGCGTACTTTAAAACCGAAATGCGTGTGCACTGTGAACCAACTAAGAGCAAGTTTTTGTTACGGGTTATTGATGACTTTGTTCGCAAACGAAGGCTGAGAAAGATTGAAGGAATTTAGCATAGATGTGTGGTTGGTATTAGTGGGAGTAGTCGGAGTGACTGAGTTTCTACAGTGTTTAGACAATGGTAAAATATTAAAAATTACTAAATAAAATATATAACAAAGTTTGAACTGTAAAATATAACATTAGCAGTAGCATTACTATCGGGCTAAGGCAACATGTACTAATAAAGATAAAATAGTGAAGCAGGTTTGACGGAAATAGAACGACGTGCAGCAGAGACACAGTGGAAATAAATAGAAGAGGAATCCCATTTAGTTGCAGTACAATACAATTACAAAATGGACTGATGCAACCTTATATTCACAGCAAAATTGTTTCATCATCTGCTACTGCATTGATATCGAGTAACAAACAACATTGTATTTAATATTGATATAATACTTTCAAAATAATTTCATCAGTATTTCATCAAAATAATTTCAAAAAAGTATATCATCAGTATAGTTAAAGATGTTTTGAAACAATATATTTCTACTAGCTTTATATTATAAGTTTTATATTGTGTGTACGTAAAAGTCAAGCTAATTACACAAAATGTTTCGTGAAAAAAGCATCCTGATATATTGGTGAGTAAATCCGTTTACAAGTCCAATAATTCTAAATCTAAAGACCTAAAGAGGTCTAAATCTAAAGTAAATAAGTCTAAACTAAGTTTAAATAAGAGATTGATAACGCTTGTTACTATGATAAATAAGAGATTTGTATTAAGTCAAAATAAGGAACACATTACTAAATTAGTGGTTGATACTACGAATAAATAATAGGTTATTACTAAGTCAAAATAAGAGGTTACTAAAACTAAATAAGACGTTATTACTAAGACTAAGTAAGAGGTTGTTACTAAGTCAAAATAAGAGGTTAAGTAAACTAAATAAGACGTTATTACTAAGACTAAGTAAGAGGTTGTTATTAAGTCAAAATAAGAGGTTACGTAAACTAAATAAGACGTTATTACTAAGACTAAGTAAGACGTCGTCACTAAGTCAAAATAAGAGGTTAAGTAAACTAAATAAGACGTTATTACTAAGACTAAGTAAGAGGTTGTTACTAAGTCAAAATAAGAGGTTAAGTAAACTAAATAAGACGTTATTACTAAGACTAAGTAAGACGTCATTACTAAGTCAAAATAAGAGGTTAAGTAAAAAATAAGACGTTATTACTCAGACTAAGTAAGAGGTTGTTACTAAGTTGAAATAAGAGGTTAAGTAAACTAAATAAGACGTTATTACTAAGACTAAGTAAGAGGTTGTTAATAAGTTAAAATAAGAGGTTACTAAAACTAAATAAGACGTTATTACTCAGACTAAGTAAGAGGTTGTTACTAAGTCAAAATAAGAGGTTGAGTAAACTAAATAAGACGTTATTATTAAGACTAAGTAGAAGGTTGTGACTAAATCAGAATAAGATGTTAAGTAAAATATAAGACGTTATTAAACTAAATAAGACGTTATTACTAAGACTAAGTAAGAGGTCGTTACTAAGTCAAAATAAGAGGTTACGTAAACTAAATAAGACGTTATTACTAAGACTAAGTAAGAGGTTGTTACTAAGTCAAAATAAGAGGTTACGTAAACTAAATAAGACGTTATTACTAATACTAAGTAAGAGGTTGTTACTAAGTCAAAATAAGAGGTTACTAAAACTAAATGAGACGTTATTACTAAGACTAAGTAAGAGGTCGTTACTAAGTCAAAATAAGAGGTTACGTAAACTAAATAAGACGTTATTACTAATTCTAAGTAAGAGGTTGTTACTAAGTCAAAATAAGAGGTTACTAAAACTAAATAAGAAGTTATTACTAAGACTAATTAAGAGGTTGTTACTAAGTCAAAATAAGAAGTTACTAAAACTAAATGAGACGTTATTACTAAGACTAAGTAAGAGGTCGTTACTAAGTCAAAATAAGAGGTTACTAAAACTAAATAAGATGTTATTACTAAGACTAAGTAAGAGGTTGTTACTAAATCAAAATAAGTGGTTACTAAAACTAAATAAGACGTTATTACTAAGACTAAGTAAGAGGTCGTTACTAAATCAAAATAAGAGGTAAAGTAAACTAAATAGGACGTTATTACAAAGACTAAGTAAGAGGTTGTTACTAAGTTGAAATAAGAGGTTAAGTAAACTAAATAAGATGCTTTTGCTAAGACTAAGTAAGAAGTTGTTACTAAGTCAAAATAAGAGGTTACTAAAACTAAATAAGACGTTATTACTAAGACTAAGTAAGAGGTTGTTACTAAGTCAAAATAAGAGGTTACGTAAACTAAATACGACATTATTACTAAGATTAAGTAAGAGGTTGTTACTAAGTCAAAATAAGAGGTTGTTACTAAGTCAAAATAAGAGGTTACATAAACTAAATAAGACGTTATTACTAATACTATGTAAGAGGTTGTTACTAAGTCAAAATAAGAGGTTACTAAAACTAAATAAGAAGTTATTACTAAGACTAAGTAAGAGAGTGTTTACTAAGTCAAAATAAGAGGTTACGTAAACTAAATAAGACGTTATTATTAATTCTAAGTAAGAGGTTGTTACTAAGTCAAAATAAGAGGTTACTAAAACTAAATAAGAAGTTATTACTAAGACTAATTAAGAGGTTGTTACTAAGTCAAAATAAGAAGTTACTAAAACTAAATGAGACGTTATTACTAAGACTAAGTAAGAGGTCGTTACTAAGTCAAAATAAGAGGTTACTAAAACTAAATAAGATGTTATTACTAAGACTAAGTAAGAGGTTGTTACTAAATCAAAATAAGTGGTTACTAAAACTAAATAAGACGTTATTACTAAGACTAAGTAAGAGGTCGTTACTAAATCAAAATAAGAGGTAAAGTAAACTAAATAGGACGTTATTACAAAGACTAAGTAAGAGGTTGTTACTAAGTTGAAATAAGAGGTTAAGTAAACTAAATAAGATGCTTTTGCTAAGACTAAGTAAGAAGTTGTTACTAAGTCAAAATAAGAGGTTACTAAAACTAAATAAGACGTTATTACTAAGACTAAGTAAGAGGTTGTTACTAAGTCAAAATAAGAGGTTACGTAAACTAAATACGACATTATTACTAAGATTAAGTAAGAGGTTGTTACTAAGTCAAAATAAGAGGTTGTTACTAAGTCAAAATAAGAGGTTACATAAACTAAATAAGACGTTATTACTAATACTATGTAAGAGGTTGTTACTAAGTCAAAATAAGAGGTTACTAAAACTAAATAAGAAGTTATTACTAAGACTAAGTAAGAGGTCGTTACTAAGTCAAAATAAGAGGTTACGTAAACTAAATAAGACGTTATTACTAATTCTAAGTAAGAGGTTGTTACTAAGTCAAAATAAGAGGTTACTAAAACTAAATAAGACGTTATTACTAAGACTAAGTAAGAGGTCGTTACTAAATCAAAATAAGAGGTAAAGTAAACTAAATAGGACGTTATTACAAAGACTAAGTAAGAGGTTGTTACTAAGTTGAAATAAGAGGTTAAGTAAACTAAATAAGATGCTATTGCTAAGACTAAGTAAGAAGTTGTTACTAAGTCAAAATAAGAGGTTACTAAAACTAAAAAAGATGTTATTACTAAGACTAAGTAAGAGGTTGTTTCTAAGTCAAAATAAGAGGTTACTAAAACTAAATAAGACGTTATTACTAAGACTAAGTAAGAGGTTGTTACTAAGTCAAAATAAGAGGTTACGTAAACTAAATACGACATTATTACTAAGATTAAGTAAGAGGTTGTTACTAAGTCAAAATAAGAGGTTACATAAACTAAATAAGACGTTATTACTAATACTATGTAAGAGGTTGTTACTAAGTCAAAATAAGAGGTTACTAAAACTAAATAAGAAGTTATTACTAAGACTAAGTAAGAGGTCGTTACTAAGTCAAAATAAGAGGTTACGTAAACTAAATGAGACGTTACTACTAATTCTAAGTAAGAGGTTGTTACTAAGTCAAAATAAGAGGTTACTAAAACTAAATAAGACGTTATTACTAAGACTAAGTAAGAGGTCGTTACTAAATCAAAATAAGAGGTAAAGTAAACTAAATAGGACGTTATTACAAAGACTAAGTAAGAGGTTGTTACTAAGTTGAAATAAGAGGTTAAGTAAACTAAATAAGATGCTATTGCTAAGACTAAGTAAGAAGTTGTTACTAAGTCAAAATAAGAGGTTACTAAAACTAAAAAATATGTTATTACTAAGACTAAGTAAGAGGTTGTTTCTAAGTCAAAATAAGAGGTTACTAAAACTAAATAAGACGTTATTTATCTAAATAAATAAATAAATCTAAATAAAAGGACGTAAATATAAATAAAAGGTTGATACTTAAATTAAATAAGATATTGTTACTAAGAATAAATAAGAAATTTTTACGAAGTCAAAATAAGAGATTACTAAAACTAAATAAGACGTTATTACTAAGACTAAATAAGAAGTTGTTACTAAATCAAAGTAAGAGGTTACTAAGACTAAAAAGGAGGTTGCTACTAAGACTAAATAAGAGGTTGTTACTAAGATAAATAAGAGGGTACTAGAACTAAAAAAGAAGTTCTTACTAAGACTAAATTATAGATTGTTGCTAAGATAAATAAGAGGTTTTTAATAAATCAAAGTAAGAGGTTACTAAGACTAAAAAGGAGGTTGATACTAAGATTAAATAAGACGTTGTTACTAAGACTAAATAAGAGGTTGTTACTAAATCGAAATAAAAGATTGTTACTAAGATAAATAAGAGGGTACTAGAACTAAAAAAGAAGTTCTTACTAAGACTAAATAAGAGATTGTTGCTAAGATAAATAAGAGGTTTTTACTAAATCAAAATAAGAGATTACTAAGACTAAAAAGGAGGTTGCTACTAAGACTAAATAAGAAGTTGTTACTAAGACTAAATAAGAGGTTGTTACTAAATCGAAATAAAAGATTGTTACTAATAACAAGTTGATACTAAAACTAAGTAAGAAGTTGTTACTAAGAATAAATAAGAATTCGTGCAATAGTAATACCATGTTTTCAGCTTTTTTTCATTATGACTGTTATGTTGCAAGATCTTATTATTCGTGCTTTTATATTTTCATTTTGAGTATCGGCGATGATAACCCTATCGGTTTTTCACTGGCAAAAAAAAAATACAACGCTTTACAAATATTATTTGCTCATATTCACAACTTATTTATGTTTTGGATAACAACTTTTGCAGATATTGCCAAAACAATCAGCATTATTATCCAACAACTGCCTGTTGCCAAACAACTTCCGACATATTCCTAAATCTGTTCTGATCCACTACTATGGCCACTTAACGGAACTCTCCCCGCCGGAAGGAAACACAAGTGGGTGACTCTTCAAGGCTGAAGAGAGGTTTTAATGGATGCTGCATATTCAGCAAACTATTCCTCCTCAACTCCACCTTCTCAAGGATTTATTCTATGTTTTGTAATTTTCGTGATCTCACTGTATGAATTACGTGAAGAAAGTATTGTGATGATTAAAAAGTCTATTTTTATGTTTGATTTCAGGACTCCTGAATCCAAAAATGACTTTAGTCCGTGAGCGAGCGCTTGTGTTTGTGTGTGTGTGTGTGCGCGCGCGCGCGTGTGTGTCTGTATGTGTGCGTGCATGCTCGCGCGCGAGTGTGTATGTCTGTGTGTGTGTGTGCCTGTGAATGTAAGTGTGTGTGTGTGTGTGTGTCTGTCTGTCTGTGTGTCTGTGTGTGTGTGTGTGTGTGTGTGTGTGTGTGTGTGTGTGTGTGTGTGTGTGTCTGTCTGTCTGTCTGTCTGTCTGTCTGTCTGTGTTTGTGTGTGTATGTGTGTGTGTGTGTGTGTGTGTTTATGTGTGTGTGTGTGTGTCTGTGTGTGTCTGTGTGTCTGTGTCTGTCTGTCTGTCTGTATGTAACGGTGTGTGTGTGTGTGTGTATGTGTGTCTGTATCTGTGTGTGTGTGTGTGTGTGTGTGCGCGTGCTTGAAAGAGAAAGATAGAGAGAAAGAGAGTGTTCGTATCTCTTTTTTTTTTTTTTGTTGCTTAACGTCTATAGACTAAGGAAATTAATAAAAAAACACACGTTAATTAAGGACTCTGATAAATGATAATAGGTTATTGTTTTCTTGTACTTATATTAATTAGTAATATTAATAGTTAGGTATTTCAAAATTAATATACACATTATAGCTCCATTTACCAGTATTAATAACTTTCAATATTACGGCAACAAGGTAATTATTATAAACAACAATAAATGTACTGTCATTAAATTAAATTAATATTGTCAGCCGACTCTTATTTTAAGATTGTTTAGTTGACAGAAATATCAATAAATGGCAATAAACGTGACGTTCTGTACACGCGATCAATAAGAGGCTAAATATACATTTAAACAATGCTAATAAACAATAAAATATATTTTCAGGCAATAAATGTATTTGCGGTTCTGACTGGTAGTTGCGTGTTATTATTAGGATCGCGTGATTTCTGGCAGGAACCGTTCCGTTGGGCAAGAACAGTTCTTTAGAAGAAATATTCTACGTAGACGAAATGATATACTTTGCACAGGCAATAATCGAAAGATATATAAATTGAAAGTTAAATAGCTAAAAGAACTGTTTTATTTCGTTATTGTAACATAGCCACCGGACCACATATTTAAGTAATTAGGATTATGACCTATTCTTCCCGTCAGTGGTCTATATATTCACCTCGTAAAGGCTACCACGGTTTCGAAACTCTATCGTTTCATCTTCAGGCCGTGATAGAAAATGTTAAATCCCTCTGTCGAAGTCGTCACAAAGTCAAACAAAACATTAAATATATACAGTCACAAACACTGAGCACAATTACACAATTAAAATATGTACGATGAAATTCGGCTTGGCCAAGCGACACGCGCGACTCGAAGTCATTACATTCCGGACTGCAACGCCGTACGAGTCGCGCGTGTCCTTTGGCCAAGCTGAATTTCATCGTACATATTTTAATTCTGTAATTGTGATCGTGTTTGTGACGTATGTTTTTAATGTTTTGTTTAACTTTGTGACGACTTCTACAGAGGGATTTAACATTTTGTTTCACGGCCTGAAGATGAAACGATAGAGTTTCGAAACCGCGGTAGCTTTTACGAGGTGAGTGGACAGACCACTGACGGGAAGAATAGGTCATAATCCTAACTGTTTATCTACTGCTTATATCTGGAGATTATATAAGACTTTAGGAAAAGTTTCTACTGGTCAAAACAAGAAAAAAACACACTCATTGCCTATATTGCTTTAAGTATGTAGGCCTATGTGATTTTTAACAATTTAATTTTCATTCAGCTCTTGAAGATAGACATTTGGAAGTTGGCGTAGAAATGTAAAAATGTAAATGGCATCTGTACCTAATACAGAACACAGCCATCAGTCTAGTAGTAGAAACAGATATACGTGTTGTGACCACAACTGAAATAATTCCACTATTAATATTTAAATATACTGGTTGAAAACGTAAAGAATTTAATTAATGAATTCAGTTTGGGGATAGCCATCCCAAAGGATACTTTTGATGCTGGTATTTTGGAGTGCGTTTTTGTTAATGTGTGTGTTGGAGTTGAGCAGATTTGAAAGAAATCTTTTTAATAGTATTGAAAACTTGTCAAGAATTGAACTATATTTTTTTTAAATCAGTGACTAAAAAAATGTACATGCGGACATGTCATTGGGGAAATGCAGGGTAGTTTTTGCAACTAAGAGGTGACTTATTAACCTCTTATCTTCAGACCGTTTAAAAGTGTTGATTTGCACCGCTCTCCGTGTAACTCAAATAAAATAGAAGATCGGTTTTATTTTCTTGCGGTATGTCCCGTTTTAACTGAATTCAGAAGAAGATGGCTGAAGCGGACTTGTTGGATAGAGGTGAAGTTCTCGACTTTTTGAATAAGACTGGATTTCACTCGTTAACTACTGTAGACATACGTAGATCTGATGTAGCGAATGAATAGAATTATTGTTTGATTTAAAAACAATATAACGAGTGAGAAAGGATTATTGTTCACCATAATTAACTTTATAAAAAGAAAAAAATGATTATTGTTTAAATTTGTATAATTTTTTATGACTGGCGATTAGTATTCTTTTTATATGTCTCTTCTTTTCTGCTAGGATTATTGTCACTATGTTCAGTATAATGATCTGCCTTCCCTAGCTTCGTCAATTCTACTTTCGTTGAGGCGTTTCGGAGAACCTCCATCTTCAAAAACTATATCTATACTGGTCACCAATATTATGGCCAGTCCTATTTATATTTTTGTATCTCCACCTCGTACCCTCCTCTATTCAACACGAGTACATTAAACCTGACGTGCTCGCTTCTGATTGGCTCTTCAAAATCATACGTTTTCGCTCGCTTCTGATTGGCTCCTTTCAAACTTTCTCTTCAATGGTCGTCCCTCCTGTTAATTTTTGGAAATTTTTAGATTTTTAAACGTAATATCTGCTTGCGACGAGATCTGTTCATTTATTATGTTTTCTCCCTTTAATTTAGATTTAAAATTGCCAAGTTCTCTAAAATGTTCATACTTTTCCTTTTACCGTCATATGTAGTATCTTCATTGAGTTTTCTATTTCTCGAGGTATGTGTCTCTATTTTATTAAATGTGACGCATAATTTGAATCATTTTTGCCGTATTTGAATGCGTCAAATTATGAGTCACATTTAAAAATAAAAATATGATTTTGAAGAGCCAATCAGAAGCGAACATGTCAGGTTTAATGTACACGTGTTGAATAGAGGAGGGGTACGAGGTGGAGATAGAAAATTATAAGTAGGATGGGCCATAATATTGGTGACCAGTATAGATATAGGTTTTGAAGATGGAGGTTCTCCGAAACGCGTCAACGAAAACAGAATTGACGAAGCTAGGGGAAGGCAGATAATTATACTGAACATAGTGGCGTTTTGTTTTTGTGTTAAAAAGAGAAAGAAAATCTTTTTGTTTTTTTACACTGTAATAAATAAGCCTAATTTTTGAAATGCGATCACTAAAACGGCTATTAGCCATAGGTGTACCTTTTTATATTGTAATATATATTTTATTATATTATGTTGTGTAAATTTGGTTATAATAAATGTTTTTATCTACCTATTAATATTTGAATACAGTTATATATAATGTGAAATGTAAGTGTATAAAGTATTCCTGTGGTACGCCTAAAGATGTCTCATGTTTAGGTGAAATAACTGTAGCAGTTACACAACATAACTACTTCTGACGAATAATATAAAGGTACGTTGATTAATTAATTGATTAAAAATAGTGCAAAAAAGGCTAACCTCGAAATAAAAGAAGATATCACCAATGAAGTACAAGATGGTGGCTAAAACCATACAAATTCACTTTTTATATTAAAAAATATTAATTTCCTAAAAAATAAACTATTATTGATACCATTAAATATGCAATGTTTTTTAATCTATTTACAAATAATTAATGCAATGCTCTTTGAAAGAAATAAGACACGCTTATGTAATAGTACCACACCCGCTAAATTGATATTGGTTTCTTTGGGGTAATGTGTGTTTGGTAAATTTTTTTGTTAATATATTTTTAAAAAATTGTTCCACATTAAATTTTGAATGTTTGCGGTACATTTAAAGTGCCATGATGTACCTTTTACTTTTTTGGTCATAAGGATCTGATTTTCTTACTGGTATACTAGATAATTACTTAAGCTAACTCTGTGTGAACTTACAAGATTATATCGTGAAGGAGAACAAAATAAAAGTTAAATTAGTAAAAATTACATAAATATAGACAGAAAAAACAAAGCGAGATAAACTGCATATTTTTCTTGTTTCGACGCATTAGCTCACTTCTCGAAGTTTTGGATTATAATTTCCTCACACACTGTGCGACTTATTTTATATTACGTACCTATTTAAGATATTCTGATATATTGAATTTCTTTGCTTCCATTTTAGCCGGTTGACAATACCCAGTTATACATTGGTAGGCGGTGATGAACTTAATGAACCTTTTTAAAAACACATCTGAAACAAACAGGTAAACAATTTTTCATTAAAATATTACTGTACTTAATTGTAACAGAAGTGTTAGAATAACATGAATGAAAGTGGAATTTTAGGATGTTTGATAGAAAAAATATTCCAGTAAAAATCAAGAATAAAATTATGAAAAAAATAGCAAATGTTCCTTGGCTTTATCGATTCTGTTTACCCAAACAAAGCTATTAGTAACATACCTCATATCCTCAAAAAATCGTGATTAAAACCTACCAAATATTATTAAATCGGTTTAAATGATTAATAATATCATACTTTGGTAGTACTGTTTATGAGGTTTAATTACTCAAGTTAGTTTCGCATTTTGAAATAAAATAAATTTATTAGAAATTAAACAGAAAAAATAAACCCAGAACGCCGTCGTGCTTTTCAATTTAGTTACGGACTGTAAGTTTTTTTCCTAATTTGTTGGGCGTTTGAGTCAAAATTTTAGTATCTGATGAAACAATACAAATCATACTTAAAAAGGATTAAAATATTACAACAATTAGAAAACAATAACGTACTGTGCATGACATTCAAAATAATAGCACGTAGATGTCTAGCACGTAGAGGAACGTGAATTAACAAAAAAATAACAGTTTTAGATCACGTTAACTACTATTTTGTGTTACCTTTTTTATGAACATATAACTTTACCATCGTAAAACGTCAAACAATCTGTATTAATTAGCATTTAAATTTCTAAATCACATGGAAAATACGATGAAATCTAATCAAAATCAATTTTATTTTCAATTAAATTTGAAAAAGTATTTAAATTTTAAAACTAATTTTCAAAACAGTGTAAGGTAATGTTATTATTTTTCTGAGACTTGGAATGGTAGCCATTTTTAAAATATTTAACAGATTTCGTTCAGTAATAAAATGTTCTTAGCTAATACAAAAATAGATTTTAAAACAAATCAGTTTAAAATTTCGAAAAAGTTGAATATATGAACATATATTTATTATATGCTTTCTCAAGAAAATGTTCTAATTTAAACAATCAGAGCTTATATCAAACTCCGTGTCTATTTGTTACTAATAAAGCGGCTCCAATAGGCCATTCCCCAATGGAAATTCATTTTGAAGAGGAACAGACTGTAAGGTGACAGAATCGAAGTACAGACTTCATCGATACCGTAAAACTACAGCAACTACAAAGAAGACAACACAATAGCGCCTTTCCTTCCCACGGGAAATCGATGGAAGTCAATTTATTTTGCAATCAAACTTGTCCCGTCTTATTTATTACGAGTTTCCGCCGGAGAACGTTTAAGACGTTATTGATTTGCAGCTAAATATTCAAGACAACTCTGACGTGTTAGCTGGATTTGTTCAAGGTCTTATTCACTGTATATTTATTTATGGCGACGTTTTTCCGTAATCATATTAGGTGAATCAATATTTATTAAGCATCTGTTGAATTGTGTTTCCTCACTGCGCAAAGTACGGTATTTTAGAAATAGAAATATTTATTTTCTCTAAAGCATAATCTACTTTGAGGGCGGTTGGCGTGTACACCATAGACTACCCCTTATAATCCTCGCCAGGGTTGGACTGTAGCTAATTCCTGCGTGTTACACTTTGTCGTCAACAGTTTTTACCGCACAAAATTAAGGAATATTAACAACTGTGGGTTTCCCAGTCTTTTGACCTTTTTAGAGTGTTGATAAGCCATTATATAAACTGCCGCAGATAATTTTTAAATTTAATTATTTTAATCGTTTACTATTACAGCCAATATTAACGCATTACTGTATATCAATTTTCAGTGAACTTTCATAAATGAAAAAATTTCCTTTAAATTCTAAAATAAACATAAGCGTTTTTTAATGATTTAAATTGAAAAAAATGTCTACAATTATATGTTCACAAGTATTTTATCTAACATTTTAAATTTCACTTATGTTTGTTAAATTGCCAATTTAACCCTCTTTTAATTCATTAGAGTTTTTAAAAAATTCTATTTTCTTGTTATTTTTGCTTTAATGAAGTTAAATTATATCAGTAAAGATAATATGAAAATACTATACAAATTTGTAGAAAGTAGGCCTATATTTAATGGTTTGAAACGTCCAAAAATATATTTTTTTTAAATCATATTTGTGATCAAGGCAACAACAATTGTAATATAAAGATTCATTAACAAAAAAAAAATTAATTTTACCCTTACTTTTTCTATCTTTTTGTTTCAGGATTGAAAAGAAAAAATATAACTTCCTGATATTTTTTTGAAGCAAAATTTTAATGTTAGCTTTGGCGAGAAGAATCAATGGAAAAAATATCTGCCGAACGGAAGGATGTAACGGAAATACGGAACGAAAGAGCAAACAAATTTCGTCTCTCTGTGTCTCTTTCTTGTTCTTCTTCCTTTTCGACAAGCGTACACGCGTATATGAAAACGTTGTTGCTTTGGTTTCGGTATATTTCCTTAGTTGAAGAACACGAGCACGTTGTAACCGTGTATAATACATTCGGAATTAATATACACGTTTACAATTGTTGCTAATTTTTAACAACATAGCCTGAAACTTTTTGTAGCCTATCAGCTGTTCAATAAAATCAGCTGATCGTCACAAATTAATAAAACAACTGATCTTATAAAATAACTACAGTAAGTATTATCAAAGCTAGGTTCACGTATTTATTTATTTAAACAAAACAAGATTTTTGTAAACATATATGCAACCTAATTATATATTCAGGAAAGTATTATTAATTTAGTTATTTGAATTCATGTTTGAGGGACGTTTAATTCAGGCTTTGTATTTTAGTATGTCAGTGAGTAAGGGAGTGACTACATGAAACTGTATATAAAGTGATTTACTTTATCTATTTTTTTTCCTCGCAATGCTTATTTTTCGTAACTTCTCTGAAGGCTTGGATCGATTTCGTTTGTCATCAACTTTTACCTGATTTATTATAATCTCTATCATATGTTATTGTAAATATGTAATATTATCTTAAAGTAACTTATTTATAACAGTTATCTTTATTATATGTATCTTCTCCAGTACTTACTTTAAAATCAATCATTTCACAAATGAATATAACAGTTTTCTGCTATTTGAAACAGAACCCAACCGTTACGAAAGTTTTTATTCCTAGATTAACTCGATCTTCTACACCTCCAATATTACTCACAACTTTGTGAAAGCATTACTATAAATTGAAAGTAAGACGTTATGTCAACTTTAGAAGTAAATCTTTAAGAAGTGATTTATTTTGTAAGAATGAATGTGTTTAAGGCAACAGATAGTAAAGTTTGAAGGAAGAATTTGCATGTTTCAGATTAGAGAAAACTTGAAGTATTAAATTCTTCGTAAAAATTTAAATTATATAACTTGCAAAATTACACTTCCTTTACTATAAACCGCAACTCGCTAAATGGGGCCAGGAAGATTGGCCTCAACTTACTAGTGGGGCTAGGAAGATGGGCCACAATTTACTAGATGGGGCTAGGAAGATGGGTCACAACTTACGCACTAACTGAAGCTAGGAATAAGAGATACAAACTTACTAGATATGACAAGGAAGATGGATCACAACTTACTAGGTGGGCCTAGGAAGATGGGACACACCTTACTAGGTGGGGCTAGAACGTTGGGTCACAACTTACTATGTACGGCTACGAAGATGAGTCACAACTTTCTAGGGGGGCTAGAAAGATTGGTCATAACTTACTAGATGGGGCTAGAACGTTGGGTCACAACTTACTAAGTGGAGCTAGGAAGATGAGTCACAACTTACTAGGTGGGGCTAGAAATGTGGGTCACAACTTACTAAGTGGAGCTATGATGACGGGTCACAACTTACTAGATGGGCCTAGATGGGGCTAGGATGACGGGTCACAACTTACTAGGTGGGCCTAGATGGGGCTAGGATGATGGGTCACAACTTACTAGATGGGGCTAAAATGATGCATCACAACGTACTAGGTGGGCCTAGGAAGATGAGACACAACTTACTAGGTGGGGCTCGAAATGTGGATCACAACTTACTATGTACGGCTACGAAGATGGATCACAACTTACTAAGTGGAGCTAGAAAGATGGGTCACAACTTACTAGGTGGGGCTAGAAAGATGGGTCATAACTTACTATGGGGGATAGAAAGATGGGTCATAACTTATTAGGTGGGGCAAGAAAGATGGGTCATAACTTACAAGGGGGGCTAGAAACATGGGTCATAACTTACTAGGTGGGGCTAGAAAAATGGGTCATAACTTACTAGGGGGCTAGAAAGATGGGTCATAACTTACTAGGTGGGGCTAGAAAGATGGGTCATAACTTAATAGGGGGCTAGAAAGATGGGTCATAATTTACTAGGTGGGGCTAGAAAAATGGGTCATAACTTACTAGGTGGGGCTAGAAAGATGGGTCATAACTTATTAGGTGGGGCAAGAAAGATGGGTCATAACTTACTAGGTGGGGCTAGAAAAATGGGTCATAACTTACTAGGGGGCTAGAAAGATGGGTCATAACTTACTAGGTGGGGCTAGAAAAATGGGTCATAACTTACTAGGGGGCTAGAAAGATGGGGTCATAACTTACTAGGTGGAGCTAGAACGTTGGGTCACAACTTACTAGGTGGGCACCTAGGATGATGAGACACAACTTACTATGTGGGACTAGAAATGTGGGTCACAACTCACACCTGATAAAGCGATAGGGCAACAACTAATTAACTCAGACCCACGCGGTAATTAACTATAGCCTAATCTGTAGTTAATTATAAGAGGAGAGGATTATAAGGGCAGGTAGAGCTTGGTTCTACATGCCAACAGCAATCATAAGTAACACTACAATACTTAGGTTTACAACACAATATATTTTACAATACTTTTACTACTAAAGTCTTTATGACAAAAAGAAACTACCTATACTGCTTATTACGCTGTAAAAAAAACTTGGGGCCTCTAAAGTAGCCCGCAAGAGATGACACCCTCAAATCTCTAAGAAGAAGACATTTGAAGGCAACCAGAATTCAGGCCTACAGAATTAATTTCTGTGCATCTCTAAAAAAACGTATGTACGATAAGGAACAATTTTAAGATTATCGTAAAATTTGCATTTGTTCAAAAAAATATAAAAGTTTTATACACACAGACGACAGTGCAAATACTTCAATTCAGTTACTACGAACTCAATATGTTTTAAACAAAATTAACCACTTTTTACTGAAGAAAGGAAACGATTCTGGGTTTTGAAATTTAATCATGAATATTAAAGGCGCTAATAGATTTAATGTTTTAATGAAATGTGTCCATTTTGCTTAGGACGATGAAAAATGGATAAAATATTGGAATAAATATTTAAATACTGTTACTGATTTCGATTTGTTATGTTAGTGTATTTTGCTAATACCAAACGGGATCATAAATGATGCGCAAGCATTGCACAAACATTGCACTTCTAACTATTTATGTAAAATAATCCGGTAACTAATGGAAGCAAAACCGGCTAATCGGATTAATTTCTTAAATTTGTTCATCAGAAATTTTGTTTAATTTTTTTTTGTTGTAATTATACCCAATAAATGCAAGAATTTTTTTATACACGTTTTTTTAATTTGGTACACGTTTAATCACATTTTAGCAGGAGTTTCATCAAATTTATTACAGCCGGTTTTAAGAAAATTATGTTTTTACAATTTTCCAACGAAAATGGTCTTCAAAAATTATGTTTTTTGCGAAATAAAAGCTTGTCTCCAGGTGTGGGCAAATCAGATCTTATTTCAAGAAAATCTGTCAATTATTTATTTTTTTGCATTTTCAGCTTTTTAAGAACTTAAAAAGCTAATTAGTGCAGATTTCATCATTGGTTATGTGATTAAATCAGGCAAAATATTTCAGTGCCAACAATATAAAAATTATGGTTTTTTAACGAATTCAATCGAAGAAAGTTCTAATTGGAATTTCCATCGTGAGATACATACTCGTGGCCTTAAAAAGAGAACCGATCCTAATTTTTAGATCTTTTCTTCAAGGGTCCTTAGAAATTTCGCCGCCATTTTGAAACTGTTTAAAAGATTTATTTGGGTAACAAAAGTGTCCAAGATATTACCAAAACTGATTTTCGTGCCATGATGAAATCAAATCTTACCAAAATTTGAACCACTTACAAAAAAAAAACATATATTGACGACCTCTCTAAAAGGGAACTATATGATAGAATCAGTGCTTATTTCAAAATTTCTGGTCTGGATCTTACCGTGATACCAGCTGCATTAATTCAATTTCAAATGGAAATTCGCAAAACATGCATACTTAAATAAACAACAGAAACGTCTGGTCACTTGATCAATTGATAAAATAAAATATTGCTTTTACAAGTAAAAACAATTTTTCAAAGGGTGATTGTATTCACCCTTAAAAAAGTTAACCTTTGAACAACCCTTTGCGGCAGAAGATAGAGGATAGGGGATGGGGTGGGATCATCAACGGCTTCGTTAAAACTGATTTAATGATCTCACGGCCATTGCTGCCAACCCTTGAAACTCTAACACGAGTACACTTTGTTAGGGCTCACTTTTTATTGCCACAGTTTTATAGGTTATAATTCTACCCTTTCTATTGCCGTATCTGTCATTGAAGTTCTGATAAGGTTATATTGAAAGGAACTGATATTTAACACATTTGAAAAGAATGTGATTTTTTAATAAACGTTTGAAGAGAGTTCTGTAATAGTATCCATCAATATAAAGAATATTTGTAGATACTATACAAAAGACTGGTTTAATTTAGCACGCGCGGTTGTGTCCTAATTACGATAATCGCAACACGTAGCTTTGTGGCTGACGTGAAGGAAGCAAATTTCCAAAAGTAATAATATCAATCTTTTTGTCTCACTCGTTTTGAAAATCTGATCTCACCATCGTAATCAGCGTCAAAATCCACATAAATTAGCACTGAAAATTTTAAAACTACATTAAAAATACGGAAGTTAACCCTGATCACAGTAAATTTATAAATAATTAATGAATCAAATTTTACTTTTACTAAAAAAAAATTTATTTTTTGTAATAACTTGGGTGTGTTTATCGCCTAGCAAAATCCGTTCAAAAGACGCTAAATTTACCTACATTAACATTTTTATTGTTAACGTTAATATAAACATCACGTCGGTCAGTGTTCAACGTAAAAAACGTTCCCAAAATATATTTGTGTGGAGCTTTAAAATGTTTTAACTTTTGAAATTCGCTTTCATTTTGCAAATGATACGGCTGCGTGATTATTTATTTTTAAACAGTTACATAATCGAATTAAATCAGGAGATTTTCAATATTTTTAGGGTAATTTATCCAAATCGTAGTATATACCCGAACAACACTCTACTGGTGAGGGGTGAAGGGAGAAGAATCACCAACGGCTTCATTAAATCTGATTTAATGATCTGTTGGGACCAATCACGTCACCTTTCTATTTTTAACTCTGTTACGTATCTCTGTTTTACGGCATCGTATTTTATTATTTTATTACGTGTTGCTTACTTTGCATCCGATTTTAATATAGTTACGTTATAAAAGTGGATGGAAATATAATTAGAACAGGGTAGTTTCAAATTGTAAAGAAAAAATGTTTTAATTTTCTTTTATTTCTTATTTTATTACAATAATGTGCATGCATTTTTTAAATTTTATTATTGTAAAAAGATCTAAGCAAAAAAACAAATTAGAAATTTATGGAGAAAATTTAAATTAAACTTAGTTGCATCGATCTGAATCAAAAATGTTTCTCGCCACTAGCTAACGGTAAAAATTAAAAAAATACCTCAAAAGTAAAAATATAAGAATTCAATTTATAAAATCATTTGGGACTGTTGCAGAATAGTGTGACATCAAGAATGTTTTTATATACGTTATTTTGAATAAGCGATTTCATAAATTACATTTTTTGAGTGAAATATTAAATTTACATCAAATAAAAGGTAAGATTTATTACTGAATAATACAAAAATTATAAAAACTATACTTTTTACTTTCATTAAACATTTTATGATTGTGTTAAAAGTAATTTTTATTTCACTAAAAATTTGCAAAAACTTTTTTTTTCATTTTGAGTTGTGTTTACGATTTATTTCTAAGGCCGTCTTGTTTCTTTGCACATTTCTGGAACTTAAACAAGCAAAACTATATTAATCCGTTTCCAGTAAATAAAAAATCGTAATATTTTAGAAACTTCTTTCACGATTTTGATAAAACATTCCTTAAATATTGTAAATAATAAAACTACACAAACCTAACATATTGTCCTATTTTTTAAAAAAATCTTGTTTGCAAGCTATCAACAAAAAGTCAGATGATTTTCGAAATGTTTAATAATCTGTTCAGTTACGAAAATTCATCACTCACGTTAATATAACTAATTAGTAACCAATAAAATTAAAGTTTGAAAGTAAATCAATAATACTATAAAAACCCTGACAGACGTCCAGGGTAAAAAGTTTGTTTTAATTAAATCACTCATGACAAAAATTTATTTTAATTTCAACTTTTCTACATGGAGTAACGAATATTCATACGCAGTGTGAATTTAGAGTTTTAAAAATTATACCGTTCCGGATTATTCTTAGGACTATACAATTCAGCGTAATAATAAAACGTAAAAATACAAAGCATGGTTACTACAAATTAAAAAAATCTCCTTAGCCACTCTCGTTAACATGTTGGAAGCAAATTTCTATCACGTATTTTGTAGTCATTTTAAATCTGATTGCACTTAATTAGCATCGCATAATTTAGTACTTTAAACCTTAAAATTACGTGGTAAATACAAAAATGAAGCATGTCCGTCCTAAAAATATTTTTTCGATGGATTTTGATAATCTCAAATGCTCAGTATTTTTTAACTCTGGTTATGATGGTGAAACCGTGTTTTTAAAACCTTTGTAAGACTGATTTTTTAAGGAATTGAAATGGCCGCCATTTTGAAACTATTCAACTGCTTTTCTGGGTAACGAAATTGCCTAAGATATTACCACCTTTGTGAAAAATTTCCATGAACGCTGATCAAAATTGCTAACGTGAAAGATCTAACACAAACTTATATTTATTATACATGTTTTTTAATAGCCAAAAGTATTCCAGAGGTCAGGATCGATGCGTCTTTAAAGGTTCCGATCTGGTTCTTACACTGATGGCCGCTTGGATAGCTCATCTTCCGATGGAATTTCCTTTTTGGTTTTAATAAAGTCATCGCAATGTTTTAAAAGCAATCAACTTTGCTAGCATCGGATTACGCAATTCTTTTGGCAGAAGTTTATTTAAAAGAAATGCCAAGTATTTAATAAGATATCCAGCCTGTATAATCCAATAATAAATAGGATTCAAAGAGGAACTACAAACTGAGTCCGACGACAAAAGAGGCTCTCAGAGTAGACGCGGACAAAGAGTGAATGCATTCTACTGCACCGCTTCTCTGGCGACGTTAATGACCGTCGCAATCGATATTGGATTCCACAGAATGAGAACTCATTTTTCAAAGCTTTTCTATACCGAAAGAGACGAAGAAGATCTACCATTATATTCGAGAACGATTTTAATAATCGATTTCTATTTAGCTTAGTTTGAATTTAATAACTTTTGTATTCGTAATAAAATAGTCTATTAAATGAAATACAGGCTCTAATTCGACAATAATTTTATTTCTAAAATAATGGATAAAAATTCCTTATATAGATAATATTAGATGCCTACGTATCAAAATATTGTGGACAGATATTAAGTTGCCTATTTGTTAATAACAATACTGTGGGAACAGCTGTTCAGTCAACAGTAATAAAATCAGCTGATTTGTTGTATTCAGTAAAATAATAATCATGGCAAGCAGCTGTTCGGTCAATACATAAAATAATAAAAACAGCTGATTTTTTAAATATATTAGATGAAATGCAATTCCGGCAAGCAGCAGTGATAGAAATGAATTTTAATAGAATTTAAGCAGTTTAAGCTAGTTTAAGCAGATTTTAACAATAACGATTTTATTTTTAGAAAATTTCAAAACAACAAATAGTGATAAACTAGAATTAAGTTTTTTTTCCTCGCCTAATTTAAAAACCAAGTATAATGACAGTAGTTTTGTACAATTTTTTTCTAACGTTCTTGGGAGTTTTTTTAACACAATAACAATGCTGAGAAACGGTTTCATAAATTTTAAATATTTTATGACACTATGAATTATTTTGTTCTGCTAAAATAACCGTTTCATTTTATTCTCAACTGAAACTGGAATTTAATTTTTATTTCCGCAACCTAAACTGTCTGAATAAAAGTTTTTAAAAATAACAAAACGTGATGTCGAGGAAAATTCCCTTGGGCTTATTGGGGGAAGAACAACGTCATAATTCCAACTTTTGTTTATGCCCTACAGACAGGGCACGAGGTTTTGTGGAATAAAATGAATATTATATTCGTTTGCAAATAGCAGTACTGTGTTTAAAAAGTTCCATTGTTTTAGGTTTGTGACATAAATGACGGAAAAAACATTGCATATACTTTTCCTCATTTAAATACGTCATTGACATAGGAAAGTTATTTTTCGATTCCGGAATGCAGTAAGCAGTAAATTCCATTTGTCGAAATTATACAATGACTTCGATAGTTATGAACGAGTAATTTTGAACAAAATGTAAGCCAAAAGAGTGAGATAAACAAAATTATTAGGAAAATTACTGAAAGATACTTCAAGTAACGTATGTCGCTAAATTTCGAAAAACCTATTTTGAGAGCTAACGAAAAACAAATTGAAAAGTACGCTAAATTATCAATATCGGTTAATCAAATTTTGATTAAAGTTTGTCATGACTGTAAAAATAACTATTAAGTCGATTAAAATGTGAAAATTAAAGAACACTGCGGTTTTGGAGTTAATTTCGGGGGGGGGGATGACAAAAATAAACCATATTCCTCGTTTCTCAAAGTTTTTACACCATTGTTTAGATTGACTTACAGCTATAATCTTGCACATAGTGCTAAAATATTTGCGTATTGATCGTTTATGAAACAATGTCAAGAAACAAGACCGACATTCTCTGGATATAATGTTACCATTAATATTTATAATTGACAATGTGACATTGACACATCATTTCCTAAATGTCAAACTGAGTCGTTACTCATGTTTATTTTACTGACAGCATCCACCGCCTCCTGTATTGTGTGTATGTGAAGGTAAATCCGGTGCTTGTTGTATCATTTTCCGTATGGAACTAGAACCACTGCCAGATGTATTGTTATTGGTACACACAAGAAGCTAACAAACCTGATATTTGCTGTTTGAACAATACCCAATAGCCAAATGTTTGTTTTAGACAATTAGTACTGTATTGTGGAATATTTGAAAACACTTCGTTAGCTTTGAAAACCATTTATTGTTGTGTGGGGTACAAAACGTTTTACTTGGCACAAAAATCGATTTTGGTAATAGCTTGGACAAGGTCCTTTGAAAAATCCATTCAACAGTTGAATAACGTAGACCATTTCAAATCTTATAAAATGCATTATTTTTTTTACACATTTTTGAAAATCTTCTTTTTTTTATTGTCGCAATCTGACAGTTTGTGCAATGCTTTACAGCTTTTATTTTTGTTATTAATCACAAAGAATACTGAATACAAATGTGGGCACAGTACAATAAATTTCAAACTGTTCCGAAGACATGCGCTGCTGAATTTTCGTACAAAACGTTACAGCACGTAATGTATGTTGTAATCCCTTGACAGTAATTAACAAATAATTCATTCTCATCTAAACAGTGTCAGTGTTAGTTTGCAGTCGGGTTAGCTACATTTTTAGGTTCTACATTTTCTGTAAATCAATCCAAAAACATCAGTCCACCACTAAACACCGCTGGATAGTAAAAGTACTGAACGATTTCGATAAAATTTAAAAAGTCCACGTTTTTTTTACAGTGAGTTGTTTGAATAATGCATGAATTGATTGACGTGTGAAGTAAATTCAACTGAACTTCAAACTAAATCCGAGTTTTGTCTGAACATGCAATGCAGCCTATTAAAGGATTTTCGTTGAAAAATTAAATAGGCCTTTATAATAAGGCCCAGACCTTGAAAAAAGCACCTTTACTACACTTCTTGTGTTGTATTTATATACGTGTGTGTGTGTTTGTGTGTGTGTGTGTGTGTGATTTCAACATTAAAATCATTGTTTAAATCTGCATTATCATTTTCAGATTTCAAAATAAATGGTCGGAGTTCACTTCCGTATTAATAATGTAATCTGGAACGCTACTTTATATCGAATTTACAGTAGTTATATCCTCTAAATCAGATATTCAAAAAAACGTAAAATAAAAAGCGGAAATTTGCTTTTATCACGTCAAAAAGCTGCTGCTATTATTTCAATATTTACACCTTATATCCTATTATTTTTGTACTTTCGGTGGGTGTGGAAGAATTTGTATACAACAACAATATAAATCCTAAATTTGTATTTCCTGAAAATATCCCAATATAAGAGTGGAATTTAAAGTTAATGTCAACTGTTCAAGTTACTTTCTAAGTGAACTCTTCGCCCAGTTCTGCATGGCCTTGGGGCGCGAACCTTGCAGAAAACCTACAACTGCCCCACTCATTGTTCGCTTTCACTGATGTTTTTTTTTAACTGAATGGCTTCCTAAGTCAGCTGTTACCTAACTGCAGGTGAATTTAAAACAATTTTATATTGCAAGCGTAAAAAAGTGGATTTTTTTCCCAATTGCGTAATAATGTGTTACGTCATCTGTCAAAATGTCAGAAATTGAGATTGTTTAAGTACAACGATGTAAAAACATTCCGCAAATAATTATTTAATGTTTTTTTTTACAAAATTTTATACGTGGTTATTTTATCTGTACAACTTTGTGTCAGTTATTTTGTTCGTGTTCGTACTTGTTTGTACTTTGTACTCTTCGCTGGAGACAAAATTATTTTTGGATTTTTGTGAAATTTTACCCGCAGGCCAGGTTTGGCCATGTCTCGTTTTTTTACCACTGTATTTTGAAAATAACCGTGTTTTTAGGTCCCAATTTTTATCCAAAACCGGAAATACACAACTAAAACTTAGATCCAAAACCGGAAGTACACAACTAAAACGTTCAAATCCAAAACCGAAAGTACAGCTAAAACGTACAAAGCCAAAATCGGAAATGCACACATCAAACGTACAGATCCAAAACCGGAAGTACAGCTAAAACGTACAAAGCCAAAACCGGAAATGCACACAAAACGTACAGATCCAAAACCGGAAGTACACTACAAAAAATTACAGATCCAAAATCGAAACTTCACAAATAAAACGTACAGAGCTAAAATCCACAGCTACACAACTAAAATGTACAGATAACAACGTCCACAAACAATTCGGTTTACTAATTATAAGAAAAACAAAAATATGGACACAAAAATATGACCGGGTTTTCAAAACTGATTCGTTATATTTTACCAAAGTTCTGGTTATATATATATAATTCAAGCATTTTTTTTTAAAGAAAGTTACTCGGTATGATACTAAAAAAAACTAGCATTTCATTTATTTCAAACTATCAGTACTCGCTGGGCATTGTCTCTGAAACAGAGACGTTTGCACCTCAAGGTTGCACGTGTGATTTTAGCTAAATATTTATTTTAAAAGAAACTAATTATAAATTTTAAAATCCAGTTTGAGATTATGACCGACTTTCTTCTGTGCACTTTCGTGAAAAACTTCAAATCTCTTTTTGCAACTGATTTGGTACGTTATTTTTCATGTTATTAATTCTTTTGCAAAATCAATATCGACCGATTTTCACGTTTTTTCGAAGCTTTAATATCAGGTTTATTCAAGTAATTTAATGCTTGATAGTTTGTGTAATGTTTTTGCAGTATCGATTTTAAAAAACAAGCTTATAGATTTGTTGGAGTTTTGAAAATGGAAAAGTAATCAAGGAAATGAACAAGTTTAACGCCTTCGGAAAACCAACTGAAAACCCCTCAATTTAATACATTAACTTGTAATGTGATATTAAACAACGTTGAAACTTTTTATAACTAATTAAAATGTAAATTAAACCCAACCCTTTTAAAATGAACAACCTCTACTATTAAATTCATTAAATTACATTAGCATTAGGACAATTAATTACCACTTTTATTACCAGAACCATTTACTGATTATAATTAACTGAAGAAATCTACATTTGATTTTATTTACAAATACTTTGCATGTAAAACAAGCAATTTTAAATTTACCAGTCGATTTTTAAAATCCCCCCTAATATATTTTTAACATTTTTTTATTATAGCAATTCCCCAATCAGCGGGAATTGTTTATTTTTCTTTCTGAAAGTTTATACTTCATGTTACTTGTAGTTTACAATAAAAAAGAGAAATGAACTTTCAAAATCATAAATTTATAAACGTTGAATATAATCGGATAAGAGGTACAGCCACCAATATAAAAAAGTGTTCTGTATCAGAGGCTAAGATCCAAGTAGTTCGCTTATCTGCCGCTAGGAATGCTGCAAGGACTACAGCTTAATTAAAAGAAATAATATATCGATATATATACATGTGTGTGTGTGTGTGTGTGTGTGTGTGTAGATACACATAGCCTATATATATGTATATGCACCACAGGGGGGTGCAGACTAGCTGCACCTATTGAGAGGATTTAGACGTCCCTCGCTCTACCCGAGTCTAACACACACTTACAACACTACACTTACGACTTTAACACTTTACACTCACACTTACATTTATGGAGGCGATAATATCCTTAATGTGCTTTTTTGCCTTAATATATATATATATATATATATATATATATATATATATATATATATATATATATATATATATATAGAATGCAAGACATTTTGAAGGAAGAAAACAAAATCTTGAGGAAGATCATTGGCCCAAGATTAACAGAAGACGGATACAGGTTGCTCTCCCAGAAGACCACAGGGAAGATCGAATCTGTCAGCAGATATCAGAAAAAAATTCTATGTACACATCAGTAAACTCCCAACAACGAGACTTGCCAACAGAATCCTTAAGTATATACACCGAGTCAAATCAACAACGTCGTGGATCACACAAGTCAGAATAGACCTACATGACGCAGAAATAGACTCAGCAGACATTGAAGACAGGAACGCATACAGAAGAAAGATGCTCGGTTGGAAGGTCCCAGAGAATAAAATCCCAAAGAGAGCAAGGGTAAAATGGACGGAGAAGCGGAGGGGGATCCATGGAGACAGGATGAGGGAGGTGTGGAGGATTAGAAGGAACAAGACATGCGTTGGAGTGCTTTGCATGATCCAACAGGGTCTATACACAAATAATAATAATAATAATAATAATAATAATATATATATATATATATATATATATATATATATATATATATATATATATATATATATATATATATACAGACAGAAACATTGATGTGGAAAAACCACCTAAATCTATGGTAGAAACAAAACATATTTTTAGATAAAATATCGAGTTTTATCCATTCTTAGTTTCTGTGTAACTTGGTCCAGGGTTCATTACCATATTTTAATGTAGTTTTAAAGTTTAAAGAAGCCAATTCAAGCAGATTTTGACATTAGCATTATAACGAAGTAAGATAACAAAAATTATTGTTGGACATTTTCGTTCATTACGTCATAAATATTGCAGCTTAATCTGTTTATTTTGTTTAAAAAACCTGTGTTATGTTAGAAGTGAATATAAAACCTCGACATTGATTAGAAGTTTTCGTAATGTTTCTTAATGAAACGAATGCAAATAGTATTTTAACAAAGTGATACCTATAGATCTGTTATTTACGTAATTCTAGTTCACCGTTGTTTATTTCTGGGCGTTTTCTTCATACATTATAAATTTCACAAACCCTTCTTCAATTTGCAACAATTCCGAACGCAAAAAAACGTTCCAATTTCTCTTTCAGCATGAAATCTAATTTTAAACCCCCTCGACAACTGTCATCCCAGAGGTAAACTCTCCGCTGTCCATAAATTACCAGTAAATGACTCTTGACGTACAATCACTCACATAATTACTCACCCCCACCCCCCCATATCGTACAAACAAACAGTGCTAGCTGCAGGGTGTAAATATTTAAATAGGCTGCAATCTATGTTGACATACAAATCGGATTCACGTTTGACGTTTGGCCGAATTTGTTTTACACATCAAACAAGTCATGCATTATTCAAACAACTCGCTGTAAAATACGGTGTTCAGAAGAGAATCGTTTTGTTCTTTTGTTAAGTTGTTTACTCGATTCAATGATACGCTCTATTAGCTTGTTTCTAATATAAATAACGTTATCAATTCACTATACTATCGCTTACTTTTTTTAAAACGTATTTACTTTTTAATGTTACGGTTGTTTCATTTATTATTAGTTTAAAAACATTTTAGTAGTTATTTACTATTCTGATTATTAATAATTTTCGTTTTTTTTTTTTTTGCTTTATATTTATATTAGTTTTAAATCCTAGCTTAATCAGTTCAATTTTAGTAAAAATATTTATTGTAGTTCTTCAGGATTCTGATCTCTTCATTTAGTCTTCTATTGAAGAAAAAAAAGGTAAACTACCTTTTTTTACTAATCGTGACTATAAAATTACAAATGAAGTTTTTACGTTATACAAAGGAATTAGGGCAAAGTTTCGAACGCCCTGGACGCCCCAGCACATCAACAACCGATGAAAATGTAGAAAAAGTGAAAGAAATGGTTATGAACAATAGCCGAATCACAATTAGAGAGGTCGCTTCAGCTTTCAGTACCTCATGGGTAGAGAGATACTATGATTAATATGTTACGCTTTTTCGCATTTTTACCCTTATTTGAACCAATTAATTTTTCCAATTTAATAAATTATCTCTTTGCAACCATTTAGAAATCGAAAAAATTTCAACGCTAGCATTCAATTATTCTCAAGTTTTGAGATAGTAATTTGTCTTTCCAAATACCCTGTTTCAACCCCTATAGGTGCAGTTTTTTAAACTACCTTTTAGTAAGAACCTAGTACTGAAGGATAAAACTTAACGAAAAACGTTGTCAGATTCTAAATCCCCGCGGGTTAAGAGAATTAATGGGGATTTGCGATTATGTACTTCGACACACACTGCAATTAAAGCAATAAAATAGCGACCAAAAGAATCGTTCATACTCAATTACAACAACCGATGTTAAAAATTTAAAATTCCGAAAGCCAAATAACAACCTGTGTACTAAATTTCAACTCTGTACGTCTTTTGGTTCTAAATGTACAGAGAGAAATTTGTGACGTTCGTTTCCACCCTATTTTAACCATTTAAGGGTGGGATTTTGGAAAACTATTTCTTTTTTAACTCTGTAATATTAAAGATAAACCTGTGTACTAAATTTCAATTCTTTATATCTTTTTTAATCTGAAGATACAAAAATAAAATAGAAAGTTCGTCTTTACCTCATTTTAAACGGGTTGATTTTTTTTTTTTTAAAAACACTTTTTCAGCTAGCACTATACAAGGGCAATGCCCCCATTTAATGTTTGTTTACCCTGTAGCTTTGGACTTTAGTGATATAGATTAGCTTGTCTCTTGTTAGATAAATGTAATAGTTCTTCAATATGTTTTTATTACAAATTACATTATTATTATTATATTATTGCATATAAAGATTTTGCCTACCTGTAACGCTATTTGTGGCTGTTTTAGTATGAAATATCATATATTTGTGGCTTTTTTAGTATGAAATATCATATATTTGTGGCTGTTTTAGTATGAAATATCATATATTTGTGGCTGTTTTAGTATGAAATATCATATGTTTGTGGCTGTTTTAGTATGAAATATCATATATTTGTGGTATGAAATATCATATATTTGTGGTATGAAATATCATATATTTGTGGCTGTTTTGGTATGAAATTTCATATGTTTGTGGCTGTTTTATTATGGAATATCATATATTTGTGGTATGAAATATCATATATTTGTGGCTGTTTTGGTATGAAATATCATATGTTTGTGGCTGTTTTAGTATGAAATATCATATATTTGTGGCTGTTTTAGTATGAAATATCATATATTTGTGGCTGTTTTAGTATGAAATATCATATATTTGTGGCTGTTTCAGTATGAAATATCATATGTTTGTGGCTGTTTTAATATGAAATATCATATATTTGTGGCTGTTTTGGTATGAAATTTCATATGTTTGTGGCTGTTTTAGTATGAAATATCATACAAACCATTAATCTTTCAATTCACCTGTAGCTTCGTTAATTATATAACACTATATTATTAATTATTATATTTTTTAATTTTTTTTTACTTTACATTTATTTGTCTCTGGTTTAAATAACTTCAGTAGGGCTGGAATAAATTAGTGTTTTTCTCCATTTAAAAATTCAATCATGGAGCGGTTATTTTGGTAAAACCCAGACCCGAGGATTGGAAATGAGCTCCGATCATGAGACCATTTTTATTTTTTGAGGGAGACGTTTAAAATTTCGCTCTCTCGCGCGAGCTTGTGTGCGTGTAAATAAAATAGTGTACTTTTTACATTTTATAAATCGTTTAACAAATAAATATATTTTCAAAATATTTTGGTCAAATTCGTTACAAGAAAAATTCTTTCAGCAGTTTCAAAATTATTTTGTAACTTTAAAAATAAGTAACAATTTTCTTATATTTTTTAAATTACGATTTGATCATCGTTATCAGCACTAAAATCTTTTTAAATTAGCAATTTGGTTTTCAAGTTTTATTGAAATTAAGAAAATTAAATTGTCAGTGTTCACTTTTTTTGTACTTACCTATTGTTAGTGTTTATATAAATTAGCATTATGATTTTAAAAATTAGATTTATACAATAAACGTGAACCTGAAGGTGGTTAGCCCAATGTAATTTGAAAGTTTATTATGTTATTTTAAACCTATTTGAATCAAACTAGGCATAAAAATCAATTTTAGTAATAGCATTAACAAGTTTTAATCGAATCCGTTTAGCCGTTTTTAAAAATGCAGCCATTTCAAATTTTTAAATAAATTTAAACATATATTTTATACTTTTTTGAAAATATAATCTCACTAACGCTAACATCTGCATTAATAATTATTTTGATTTTCAAAATTCATTGAAAGTGAAAATGAATTTTACGACGGTCAGGGTTCACATTTTATAACTTTAGTGTAATGTGAAAGTTTAAAGTTTCGTTTTTAATGCTGACTGTGAATATAAATTCAGATTTTCAAATAAATAGTACAAAAAAGCTTCCATAACGTCAGCTGCCATCGCTTGATTAAAAAATCTCCTACCACGATGGTAATCCCTTCAGGGGAACATACCAAATCAAATGTCTGTTATTCCGCGTGTTTTTTTTATCAAATATTTCATTTAATATCTTAATTTATGTTTATCCAAAGTTAAATCATATTATCTGTCCTAAAAACATCCAACAACTACTAATCATTCCATATTTTTTGTACAGTATTTTATGACGTGTGAATAAAACACTTGCGAAAGGAATTAAGTTGTAAATAAAGTTGTGGAACCACAAGAAGCGTTTGCAAAGTGGAAATAAAAGCACAGAAAAAACAAAGAACACACAGCAATAAGATGCCATGACACTGGGTACAAATACAGAACAAATAACAGCAGTAACTTCTCAGTATTGCTTTAAGTGGTAATTTGCATTTCTTACAAGCAGACAAACCCGCATATGAAACGTAATAACATTTATTCCATTCCCTTAAGCAGCTGAAAAAACATTACACGAACTTTGATGCTTGTACTATTCATACGAATAATATTATTTGGTATTTGTATAAGGTGACGTAACATTTCAAAATTTGGACAGGTTTTCACAAGACTGAGTTGTAATTTAGAACAAATAAAGTGGCTACAAACAAAATGAACGAAAAATGTTATTGTTTTTTAGTTATTTTTCTTATTTTCGGCTAAACATTTATTACGAATATGTTAAGATTCATTAATTTCAGGAAAATTTAATTAGACAGCGACAAAGTGCCAAAATGTTGGCCAAAAATGTGACAATAAATATTCAAAAAAAT
>CM040186.1:96481280-96506280 GCA_022606455.1 Callitettix versicolor
AAGTTCAATGATACTTCAAAAGTAAAATTAGACCTACAATGAGGATGAGGAGCAGCGAGCTCTCCTCCTGAACACTCACTTTCCATGGAGCAGACCAGCGGATCAAATAGAAGATTCGCTAAAATACAGCACGCCCAGAGAAGAGGAATGAGATCTATTTAAAGAAGTAATTACCCCGATATGGCTGAAGAGGGAAATAGACTCTAACCAGTCGTTCAAAACACCTGGCGTATGTGGTATGTTTTCGATACTTTTGCCAGAAGGACAAGCAGAGATTCTGCTTTATCTGGTACTGCTAATAAGAAACTGCTGCTTCTGGGTGATGTGGCACTTTACCTCCTAACTCCTAACTCTCATCCTGGTTTTCGGAATTTATCCAGAAGTTAAAATGGCTAAATGTGCGACCTCATTTAAGCCTTATTAGTCTGGCATCCTTCATTTTGAAAACAGTGGAGAAGTTACTAGACAGTCACATAAGAACGGAAGTCCTGAAGATAATGCCTTTACACACACGTCAGCTGCAGCTGCAGGTTGAAGAACACCTGTCTTAATAATAAGAATTTACTATCGATATTCAAATTTAATGAAGAGCTATAAATATGTTTTATTTAAATTTACGAATTTTAAGGGTCACATAACATCAAAAATTTAGTATATTTTCAACAAAAAAATCTTTTGTGGAATTATTCTGATTTTCCTGTCTTTCGAAATAAATAAAATTTACACTATACAAATTACTGTATACAAAAATATTGTGATGGTTTTTTCTAAATTTTTTTTATGAGTCTGTCTTTTTTTAGGTTTCCTGAGACGAAACTGTTGATTACTTAGATGTAGATCTATCTCTGTACATTACTGGATAAACCAATCGACCATTTGTTATAAAATTAGCGGATATTTTAAAAATTAAAAATGGCGGACATTCTAATCCATAAAAAACAGAACTTTTTTATGTTTTCAATTTTTTTTTAATCTGATTTTAGGCAAATGAACACCTAATCAGTGTTGAAATCTATACGATAGTTTTGTGATGATTTTTGTTAAGGACAATGACATTTGATAAACTGTTAATATTAATAATTTTAATTTTAAAACTAATAAATTTATTTGTAGTTTTACCACTATTGTAAAAACATTGCGGTTACACAACTGTTTATGCCTGTTACAGCTCTGTTTCCGACAGATAAGCCGTAAATAATACCCTCCCATATTGTTCAACTCATACCCCATACGTCATGTGGAATCTGTTTTGGATATAATAATGAAACGGATTGCAGAGGGTATTCAACTGGCTCTGTTAGCTTTCTATAAGCTAGTTCGATTTTGTTAAACGAAAATTAATACACTCCCCAAATTTATATTTTATATTAACTCTGTTAACAATATGTATTCCAAATTTAACATTTTGAACATAAACGTTTGTCATTTTATTTTCGAATTTTTTGTTATTTATAATTTTGTCTTTATATTTTGTACATTGAAAAAATAGAAGTTAAATTATTTTATACAATTTAAATTAAATTGAAAATTAGTTTGAAGTGTTTATTTAAATTATTATTTTACATTTGAAATTCAAAAATAATATTTTTTTTCGTCTGAGTGCAACAAACATTTAAAAAACAAACCAGTGATTATACAAAAAAGCAAAATTAATCTACCCTATTTCAAAGATTTTCATTTAGTCTTTAAATGTACAGCCCTATTATTTTAGAAGCTTTCGAAACTATATTTTTGTTAAGTTTTACAGCTAAACGTTTAATTTTTCTAATTAACATAAATCTATTACGAAATTTGTGTAATAATTTTACAATATTTTACACTATTTCATTTGCTTTATTTACTTATACTAAAAAAAATGAAAATAACATATTGCAATAGTTTTATTTTGTCTGTTTACATTTTATAAAATACGCTTCACAGATAGAGTAAAATTTACTTTGTTAGTTTCCCACACCCTTTAGTAAAAGTAAAAAGTCGGGGGTTGAAATGAAAGGTATGAAACGAGACGCGGGCGGTGCGGTAATTCAGGTTAAGTGGTGTTACAATTGAATAGCGCAGCACTCGATTGTATTAAAGTGAATAACTTGGATAGGTGCATTGAAAGCGTTTTTAAAATTAGTTGTATATATTGGTTTAAAAATTATGCATTTTATAAAATCACAGCACAAACCTTGATATTATACTCTACCAATTTAAATTACAACGCTTCCGCTTTTAGATGTAGGTTAATCGTGTTGCAAATTTTCAAACGTTAACAATATTGAATAATATCACCTAAACGAACTGGCTGATAATAGAAAAGAAAATCAATGCACACTATTGTTTTATTTTTCTATTCAAAAATATAAACTCTAAGAAAATTTTTGCAGTTTACAGCGGTGTAACATATTTTTTTTAAACTATTAAACTTGTACAGTTATTCTTTTCGAACACTACAAGCAGCCTTGGGTGAAGTCAATAGCTGGTTCGAACATTAAGGCGTCAGCAACAAGACTGCAAGCAGCCTTGGGTGAAGTCAATAGCTGGTTCGAACACTAAGGCGTCAGCAACAAGACTGCAAGCAGCCTTGGGTGAAGTCAATGGCTGGTTCGAACACTAAGGCGTCAGCAACAAGACTGCAAGCAGCCTTGTGTGAAGTCAATAGCTGGTTCGAACACTAAGGCGTCAGCAACAAGACTGCAAGTAGCCTTGGGTGAAGTCAATGGCTGGTTCGAACACTAAGGCGTCAGCAATAAGACTGCAAGTAGCCATGGGTGAAGTCAATGGCTGGTTCGAACACTAAGGCGTCAGCAATAAGACTGCAAGTAGCCATGGGTGAAGTCAATAGCTGGTTCGAACACTAAGACGTCAGCAACAAGACTGCAAGCAGCCTTGGGTGAAGTCAATAGCTGGATCGAACACTAAGGCGTCAGCAACAAGACTGCAAGCAGCCTTGGGTGAAGTCAATAGCTGGTTCGAACACTAAGGCGTCAGCAATAAGACTGCAAGTAGCCATTAGTGAAGTCAATAGCTGGTTCGAACACTAAGACGTCAGCAACAAGACTGCAAGCAGCCTTGGGTGAAGTCAATAGCTGGATCGAACACTAAGGCGTCAGCAACAAGACTGCAAGCAGCCTTGGGTGAAGTCAATAGCTGGATCGAACACTAAGGCGTCAGCAACAAGACTGCAAGCAGCCTTGGGTGAAGTCAATAGCTGGATCGAACACTAAGCCGTCAGCAACAAGACTGCAAGCAGCTTTGGGTGAAGTTAATAGTTGGTTCGAACACTAAGGCGTCAGCAACAAGACTGCAAGCAGCCTTGGGTGAAGTCAATGGCTGGTTCGAACACTAAGGCGTCAGCAACAAGACTGCAAGCAGCCTTGGGTGAAGTCAATAGCTGGTTCGAACACTAAGACGTCAGCAACAAGACTGCAAGCAGCCTTGGGTGAAGTCAATAGCTGGTTCGAACACTAAGGCGTCAGCAACAAGACTGCAAGTAGACTTGGGTGAAGTCAATAGCTGGATCGAACACTAAGGCGTCACAACAAGACTGCAAGCAGCCTTGGGTGAAGTCAATAGCTGGTTCGAACACTAAGGCGTCAGCAACAAGACTGCAAGTAGACTTGGGTGAAGTCAATGGCTGGTTCGAACACTAAGGCGTCAGCAACAAGACTGCAAGCAGCCTTGGGTGAAGTCAATGGCTGGTTCGAACACTAAGGCGTCAGCAACAAGACTGCAAGCAGCCTTGGGTGAAGTCAATAGCTGGTTCGAACACTAAGGCGTCAGCAACAAGACTGCAAGCAGCCTTGGGTGAAGTCAATAGCTGGTTCGAACACTAAGACGTCAGCAACAAGACTGCAAGCAGCCTTGGGTGAAGTCAATGGCTGGTTCGAACACTAAGGCGTCAGCAACAAGACTGCAAGCAGCCTTGGGTGAAGTCAATAGCTGGTTCGAACACTAAGACGTCAGCAACAAGACTGCAAGTAGCTTTGGGTGAAGTCAATAGCTGGTTCGAACACTAAGGCGTCAGCAACAAGACTGCAAGCAGCCTTGGGTGAAGTCAATGGCTGGTTCGAACACTAAGGCGTCAGCAACAAGACTGCAAGTAGCCTTGGGTGAAGTCAATAGTTGGTTCGAACACTAAGGCGTCAGCAACAAGACTGGAAACACCCGTGGGTGAAGTCAATGGCTGGTTCGAACACTAAGACGTCAGCAACAAGACTGCAAGCAGCCTTTGGTGAAGTCAATAGCTGGACCGAGAAATGTAGAATGGCATTAAATGAGATGAAATTAACACACATAATTTTACTTACAGAAAAACGGTTTCAAATAAAATTTTTTGTGAAATCTCAAATAATTCCCTATGAGAACATTGTAAAAAATACCCGGGTTCGATTTCCGGCCAGGGCTTGGCATTTTCATACGCTATAAATCATCCCATCGTCTGCATTAGCGCAAGTTTACACAATAGTCGGACGTTATATGCCAAAAAAAAAATGTAAAGTAACTAGGAATTACTTTGAATGATAAACTTCTTTGGGAAAAAAATTAAAAGGAAGTAGAAAGAATTGAATATAAATTGTAGGAAAATTTACTGGCTATTTGAAAAGCATTCAGAGTTATATTTGTACAGTATAATGCTCTTTCATAAGCAAATCATTAAGCCTGTGCCAAGAAGAGTAACATTAGGATGGTCCAGGTCTTTCAAAATAAAGTACTTACTTAATACCAGCGATCTGTAAGACGGCTAAGAAGAGTCAAGCCGTGTGATCTGGTTTTGTAAGGAAAAACGTGTTAGTTGTAACCACGTGAATGGATGTTTGCTGACAAAAGTTAATTTGTTGGGAAAAGTTGCTTGATAATCTAATTAGAAAAATTTTAACTGTTCCAAGAGATTATAATCGGTTCTTATTTCATAGTTCCGAATCTGTATTTTTCATCATGATCGCTTGTATTTCAATTTATATACATTAATAAAAGCTTTCATTCACAAACTATGTTCGGTGCACATTTGAAAGTCCACTGTCAATGTCTTACCGTAATACCATTGAAAATAAACTTACTAAAATGATAACCCTTATTAAAAATATTTGAGCACTCGATACTGGTGGCATCTTGCTGCAAAGTGTTCAACTACAGTTAAATAGATAACAGTACGTCTTCCCTCTAATCTTGCAGCTTGCAGCGTTTGTAACGGCAAATGACGCCTCGGTGGCGTAGTTGATAGCGTACTAGGCTTTCACCCCGAGGACCCGGGTTCGATTCCCGGCCAGAGCTTGGCATTTTCATACGCTATAAATCACCCTATCGTCTGTATTAGCCCAAGTGTGCACAATAGTCGGATGTTAAACACAAAAAAAAAAAAATGTAACGGCAAGTAGTCCAATCACTTGGAATTCAGACGCTGATATCGAACAAGATTTTTACAAAAGTGACTGTGCTTTTAGTCCGTTTATATTCAATGTCACAAGTCAAGTTGGCTAGTACGGTTTACACAACAATATAAATTAGGGGTGCTATTAGCATTCAAATATGATGTAATTTTAACAAAATGTATTAAGCTCATTCGACAAATTATGTGATTGTCCAGGCATTATTGCCCAGGTCAGTGGAACTGGAACATACACCTGATAATTTGTAAGCTACTTTCAAACAAATTTAATAAAAACTGTTACAGTAATATCGTGTCAGTTACTCTGAAGCTACACTTTACTCTTGGTTACAATTTCTTACTGTACGAAACAGTGGTCAGCAAAGTAATATGAAGGTAAAAAAATCTATTTTGAGATCCGTTGAGAACAAAAACGTGATTTACTTTGGTATTTATTTGTCCAATGATGTAATGAGTCACAGAGATTTAAAATGGTATCTAAAACGTTTTATGAAATTCCGAATGGATATTTAGGTCCCATATCTCAGAAATAATGATTCTTATTGTAAAATAATGTATTAAAAAATTTCTTAAATATGTGATCATATCAATTTTTTTATCCCATTTTGCCAAAATGTAGTACATAAGTACTCAAAGAAAATGTAGAAATCGTCATATCCTACCCAAAATCCGGTCCGGTTCGTGTCACAAAAGCTGAAAATAGGTGTATTTTTTAAATATTAGATAATCTAACTGCTCCAAATTTTTGTTACAATTGAAGATAAATAACTAAATTAATCAGTTAATTAATTAACTGACAAACACTTAGAAAGATTTTTTCCTAGTTTAAATCGAAAAATCAAACAATCTCTTAACGCCAATGAGTTTTTTGTTTTAATATATTCTCGAACTATAAGAATGTTTCATTACAAATTTGATACACTGAACAGTTATAAATCTGTATATGCTCACAATTTGAGGAAATGGTCGTGGAACGTTGAGAATTTACGCCGATTTCTCTGCCTTTTAGTAGATTGTCTTTCAACTGGCAACGAAACAATAGAAAATTATAATTTCTTTATAATACATTTGCACTGTTTATTTTTTCGACTAAATTCAATAGAAAAACTATTGATGAATTCCGGTTACTCAATATACTGTTTTTCAAACAAAAAGTAATTTCGAAAAACAAACTTAGCTGATATCTGATTTTATTTAGGGACAGAAACTCTGTCCCTTCTCAAAAACTCTCGTTTATTTCTTCAAGAACCTTCTTCTCGGAAACATATTGGAATAGTTCCGCTGGAATTGTTTTCAAGTGGCGTATCTTATTTATTATTAACTAAGAAGCCGACTCCCTTCGTGGATCTTTTCTAAGCACTCGCTACGTCCACAGCTGAAAAGTTAATCTTATGTAAAAACTTCAATAACCTTTAAGTTAACGAATAATCAGTTGCGATTTGATATCAGCTTATTGAAATATTTATCAGCTGATAAATTAATCAAAGCCTAATCGACTGTTACACACTATATTTTAAATAAACTATATATATATATATATATATATATATATATATATATACATAAATATATTATCGAATGTTCATAAAAGATTGGGCATTGCAGCGACAATTAAGGTAAGACCCAGACCGTGAGTGCGTAAACGTTTTTTGATTCAAAGAACATAAAAATCGATTTTGTAATAGCTTGGACACTTAATTGACCAGCGAAATGGTTAACAGTTTCAAAATGGCTTTTTCGAAGATCTGATTTCAGCATCGAAAAAATTATTTTAAAAATCAACTTAATTTAAAACTTTGAAATAATAATGTATATGTAAATATTAATGTTGATTATGATCGTAAAATTGGATTTTCAAAAGAATTTCAGAGTTAAAAATATATTACCCTAATACATAAATTTAATGTAAATATATATAAATATAATAATATATTATTAATTTCAGTCATATCAAAGAAATGTTTAATTGTAAATAATTAAAACAATTATATTATTATTAAGTTTTATTTTGTCAACCGTTTATACTTGAAGGCCGTCTGAAAAGATTTCGTTAAAGTAAAACCATTTGAAGGTATCTGTGATGCGTTCTGCACAAAAATAAAAATCTGTAAAAGCAGTAAAATTGTAAGGAAAGAAAGGATTGTAAAGAAAATAATATTGTGAGGATTGGTTTCGTGATTTCAGCGGCTTTTGTCTAAAAGTCTGTGGATTTGTTTTTAGTGCTTCGTAATAAAATATACCACCAAAGGTAGTTTTATTTGCGCAAAATGTTTTTTTCAAAGTAAAGGACGGCAAAGAATTATTGGTAGAAACACATCAAGCACACTCTTAAGCATTAAATTTTTATAACAGTATTTTTAAAGTTGTTACCTTTACAAACAATAACCACTTTATTTTTTTATTTATTGTATTGTTTTTGTTTATTTATTTTACAAATGAATAGTGAATTTTATTTTTATTTCAGTACAGTAAAGATAGAGAATCTGACTTTTTAATATTCTGCATTGCTTATTTTCCGATACCTTTAGGTAGACCGAGAAACTTATTGGTTTTGTTAGCTTTATTAGAAGTAAATTTCATAGAAATCTATATAGGCTAAATATCGATTTATATTTAGAAAATATGTCACCGCGAAAAAAGATATTTAGCGTATAAATTGTAGAGTCTTAAATTAAAACCGTTATATCTTTTTTCCGAATGTCCAAATCTAATGCGTTTATTTTGAAAAAGCTTTTTAGATTTTGCAAATAGTTTTCAAGATATTTTGTCAACATTAAGTAAAAAAATGTGTAGGTCTAACTAAAACATACAGATATATTTTAAATAGGATTTTCATTGAGCGATAGCTATAGTAAGACGGTAACTTATAAATTGTATTTGTGTGTGTGTGTGTGTGTGTGTGTGTATGTGTTTATGTGTGTTTGTGCGTGCGCATGTGTGTGCGTGTGCGTGTGTGAGTATGTGTGCGTGCTTGCGCGTGCGTATGTGTGTTTGTATGCGCGCGCGTGCGTATGTGTGTTTGTATGCGCGCGCGTGCGTGTGTGTACGTGTGTGAGTGTATGTGCGTGTGGTGTGTGTGTGTGTGTGTGTGTGTGCGCGCGCGTGTGTGTGTATGTGTGTGTGCGCGCGAGCTTGTGTGTATGTGTGTGCGTGTATGTATGTGTTTGTGTGTGTGGGTGGGTGGGTGAGGGTGTGTGCGTGTATGTATGAGTGTGCATGCGTGTGTGTGTGTGTGTGTGTGTGTGTGTGTGTGTGTGTGTGTGTGTGTGTGTGTGTGTGTGTGTGTGTGTGCGCGCGCGCGAGTGTGTTCGTGCGTGCGTGTGGGTGCGTATGCGTGTTTGTGTGCGCGCGCGTGCGTGCGTGTACGTGTGTGAGTGTGTGTGCGTGTGGTGTGTGTGTATGTGCGTGTTCGCGCGCGCGCGTGTGTGTGTGTGTGTGTTCGTGTGTGTGCGTGTCTGTGTGTGTGCGTGCGTGCGTGTGTGTACGTGTGTGAGTGTGTGTGTACGTGTGGTGTGTGTGTGTGGTGTGCGCGCATGTGTGCGTGCGTGTTTGTGTGTGTGTGTGTGCGTGTGTGCGTGCGTGTGTGCGTGTGTGCGTGTGTGTGTGTATGTGTGTGTGCGCGCGAGCTTGTGTGTATGTGTGTGCGTGTATGTGTGTGTTTGTGTGTGTGTGTGTGTGTGTGTGTGTGCCTGTGCGTGCATGTATGTGTGTGTGTGTGTGTGCGCGTGTGTGCGTGTGTTTTAGGACTCTCGGCTTTGCTTCTGTTGTCCAATTTCGTTCAAACTCGGCACAAAAATCGATTGTGGTAATAGCCTTTTCAAGTTCATGAACACAAATTTCCTCCAAAACAAGCCCACCCTTTAAAATCGCATTACTCTTGTAACACAAGTGTTTTTTTAATAATATTTCGCCGATGTAATCCGCCTTGGAAATTGCATAAATTAGCTTTTTATATTTGTGCTTGAATACTTAAATTTTAAACTTGAAAATGTAAATTGCTTATTTAGGCAAGTCTTAACACTAAAGTGATTAAATATTTTCAGTCAAAGTGTGCAATAAGAAAATAATGTGACATTGTTATTATACGGATATTGTTATCATAAGGATAACAATATTATAGTTGCAGTAATAATAATTATAATAATAACTGTTACCTGCTAGCAAATCCTCAAGTACCTATTTATCTAACTGCTACCTTCCAAACCAAATATCGAGTACAGAAAATGAAAACTATACACGAATTTAATTTATTTTCGAAGTGATAATTTCTTTAGCGACGTTTTGCACTTTTTTTGGATGGGCAACAACCATTGAACTCGCGTCAGATATTATAGCAACATCGTTACCGCTACCATGAGATATACATATGTATACTGTGTATAGTAAATAAAATAGTATAGGATGCACGTCACGCGTATATACTATATATCATTGGGCACTTTTTTGATGGGCAAAAACCATTGAACTCGCGTCAGATTTTATAGCGACACCGTCACCGCTACCATGATATATACATATATATGCTGTGTATAGTATATAAAATAGTATAGGATGCACGCCACGCGTATATACTAAATATCGTTGGGCACTTTTTTGATGGGAAAAAACCATTGAACTAACGTCAGATTTTATAGCGACACCGTCACCGCTACCATGATATATACATATATATGCTGTGTATAGTATATAAAATAGTATAGGATGCACGCCACGCGTATATACTATATATCGTTGGGCACTTTTTGGATGGGAAAAAACCATTGAACTAGCGTCAGATATTATAGCGACACCGTCACCGCTACCATGACATATATAATGTATATATGTGTATGTATAAATAGTATAGGACGCACGCCACGCGCATATACTATATATATAAATATATATATATATATATATATATATATATATATATATATATATATATATATACGTAATACGAATCGTATACTGGCTACTGGCATCTGTCTCTTTCTAGTTCTATAGTCTACGTATATATGTGCTTTTTCTACAGTATATACGAGTTCTACAGTATATACGTACGAGTTCTCGTACGTGGTTCACAAAGTATAAAGAGCACGTGTTTTATATAGACTGTTAATATTCTTCTTGTTAATTATTTCCTAAACATTCCAAAATATTCAAAAATGCACAACGTTATTGTTCAAGTTTGCACTTCTGTCGGCACTCCCTGAGTGCAGCCCGCAGTTTTTTTTTGTTTTTTTTTATCTTACATAATAGTGTCAAGCCAGGTCGGACAGGATGAAGAAATTTTGGGAACGGAAGAAGAGGCTGAAACGCTAGTCTCTCAATAGCAATGTTGGACATGGAAGTGTACGGACTGATTGAAGTGCTCCAATGAGGACCTAAACTAAGTGTCAAGCTCGTGTCACACATGGTAAATTTACTCGCTGCTAGTTAACTTTCTTCTACTACTCACTACGTGTGACACGAAGTAGAGGCGACTTGCACTCGCCAGTGAGTAACAATGTAGTCGCCAGAGTAGTTGGGGATGTTTAATGTTCGGTTCTGAATCCTATTATATTATTTTTATTTGCCAATTACCTTTGCGATGGTCGATTTTGTGGTACAATTACATCATTTGCCGATACCATAGCGTTTACTGCACTGCTTCATTTCAAGATCAACGCCGGAATTCGGTTAAATATTTAGAATTAATTAGAGCTTAGTTAGATAGGAGCTTTATGATCCAAAGTATTTTTTTACTGTTATTTTTACAAAACGTCAACAAACTGTTTGTTGAGGGGAAAAAGCTGTTTTTAAAAACAGTTGTAAAAAAACAGGTATAGAAAACTGAAACTCAAAGTTGTATTAACCGCTAGCACATACATTCAGTTTTCTAAGACTATTTTTTCATTTCCACTGCCATCATGTCCTTAACTGTTTTTGGGTATAAAACATTTAGAAAGGATAAAAATAATCCTTATAAGTGTATTAATAATTAAATTACATTCTCAAGATGTAATAATTATGTATGCCGTTTTATATTTACAAAATGCAATGGATTTCTAATAGAAGCATTCTTTTTTTTACTTAAAAATTAAATAGTCCTTTGCATATTTACAAAAATGCAAACGATTTAGAATATTTTTAGTTGATTAAAAAATATTGATGATTGACAATAAATATAAAAAATATGTTTAAATAAAATAAAATTGCATAACAAATAATGGGGTTCGATCAAGGGTTATTCCTGTTCTTCGTATGTTAAGGATTGTTGTAATAAAGTTTACTGCTCCAAGGATTGATGAAATACCTGTATCTACGAAATGTGAGAGGTTGTTACTACAACTCGCAACAAAATAGAGATAAATGTTGGCATTGACCAAACAGTTCTTACTTCACTACAAGCAACAAGCAACTTTGAAATAAAGGGAAAAAGCATAAAAGCAGGTAGAAGAAAAGCAGTTAGCAGGAAAACAGTTTTAGCGCTTGCGGTAACGTTCCAATAGAACGTGGGTGTGGTAGTGGGGAAAGTCCTTGTTTAACAAATCATAAACCAGTCCAAATCAAACTGCTTGTTTCCGTTTGAAAAAGCAGCTTGTTTGTCCTTTATAGAAAAAGCAGTTTTTTTAATAGTTCGTTGTTTTTTGCCCTGCCACTATTTTGCACTTAGAATTGATTCAAATTTATCCTGGAAGAGTCAATAAAGCATGACATGATAATTACTTTGCGTAAAGTTTGCTTTTTGAGAGAGTTGTGTCCTGTTACAGTTTTTACTATTACATTACCATGACCAGTTGGTTCTCTTTTACGTTACAGATTAAATTGTTTCCGTGACACTTATTTGAAAACGTTAAATCCCATTATAGTCATTCAAAAAGCGGTTATTAGAACGGCTATGAAGATAAACAGAAGAACTCACTCGTGGCGTTTATTTAAAGAATTAAAAGTACTTCCACTTAAACATCTCTAGGTTTACAGAGCTCTTTGCAGGTTTCTTTCAAGGGATTTTAGTTTTTCCAGTGACAAGTTTTATAATGTTTGAAACACGTTAGCAGTCGAGATTTTGTGAAAACATTAACAGTCTATCAAACATTTTTTTTCAGCAACCTTCCTACGCATATTTAAATATTTAAAAAATTCCACTTACGTAAAAAAATTGTTGTTTTTCAATGAAATATCGAAAAAATTTTACAGTAAGAGTTGTTTAAAAACTTGCTTTTTAAAAAAATTTAAATGTACATCCCCGTAAATGTTTATATGCTGTGTATGTCTAGAATATGATGTATGTACGTATGACACACTATGTATTCAAATATTTTTGTTGAAATATATTATTGCTATTCTTCTTTCATCCGGATCACCCACTTTGGGGTACGCCAAATCAATTACTTTGATGTGCGTTAGCTGCCCTCCGCTGTATCCAATACTGCTTCATTCTATCCGAGGCTGCCTTCCTTCTTTCATCCGAGACTGCCCCGCCCCTTTTAGATGTTGGTTTTTCTTGGAACCTTAGGTTTTCATTATGTAAAAGTTTTAGCAGTTTAAGTACATCGTCAATCATCTCGTCTGATATCGCCAGTTCAGTTAAGTCTTCCTGGACCCGCCTGAACCAATTACTCTTCGTTTTCCGATCTCTGAAGAAAGCAAAGATCCGCCTAGTAAGTCTACTGCTGTTCATCCTACTAATATGGCCATAAAAACTAAGTCGTCTTTTCCTCATGCTATCTGAGAGTCTCTCAATTTTGAGATACAGGTTTTTATTAGAAATCAACTTTACTTCATTATTTCTAAAGTTTTGGCTCAATATCTTCCTTATAACTTTCTTTCCTTCTTCTCCAGGTTGTCCAGTAATCCCTTATTATTGAGTGTAAGAGTTTCAGATGCATATAAAGCCTCTGGTTTGATCACTGTTTTATAATGCTTAAGTTTGGAATTCCAGGATAATGATTTCTCGTTATACACCTCTTTGGTTAATTGAAACGCCAATTCCATTTTACACATCCTGGATTCCAATGCTGTCTTTTCTAAGGCGTTCCAGCTGATCCATTCACCCAGATATTTGAAGTGGTCAACTCTCTCGATTTTATGACTACCGACTCCCAGATGTCGTGGTGCATTTTTAATATTCGTTAGTATTTTGGTTTTCTCAAATGAGATTCGGAGACCTACTTTAATGGCTTGCTTCTGCAACTCTTTAATTTGTAATTCTGCCTCGGACCAGTCCTTGGCTATGAGAGCCAGATCATCAGCAAAAGCCAAGCAGTTACACTTCAGTCCTTTGGTCCCCATTTTGATTCCACTGCCTTCCTTCAGATTTTGATTCCACTCTCTAACCACCTTCTCCAGCACACAATTAAATAATAGCGGTGATAAACCATCACCTTGTCTGACTCCAGTTCTGATCAGAAATGGTTCTGACACTTGTCCCATAAATTATTATTGCTATTATTATATTATAATTTTAAATTAAAGGATTGTGTATTTTCATGTATATGTATATGCATGTATATTTAAACGTACCTGTAATTGTAATATGTGTATATGTTTTTTTTACTTATACTGTTATTTTAGAAAAAGAGTTAATTATTTTTCTTTTCTTTCACTTTTCTTCTTCTTCTTTTCCTCGTTCATTTCTTCTTCTTCTCTTCCTTTTTCTTCTTCTTCTCCTCCTCCATCTCCTCCTTTTTTCTTCTCCTCTTACTCCTCCTATTTCTTCTTCATCTTCTTTCCTTTCTTCTTTTCCTTCTTCTTCTTTTCTTCTTCCTCTCTTCTTTCTTTTTTTCACCTTCTTACACTTTCACAATTATAGCAATCTACAAATGTGGGTATCCTCCATAGGCTGCGTAATCCAGCCCGGTCAGCTGATATACACAAAACTGTCCATAATGGGACTTTTCGAAATTGAGTCGAGGCCTTTTTTCTGTAGAAATATTGTTTTGTACTTTAACATTGTAGAGTACTTTATATTAATGATTATTACAGTAAGTATTGTGATTATCTATAAACACTTTTTTTATTTTCCTACAATATTTTGGTGGAAAATATTCGAAATATATACTTGGCAGAAAAACATAAATTTTTGTCGTCCTCATAGACGTAAAATTTCTTACAGTATTTTCATAACTGGATATTATAACTCAAGTCCGTACAATTGAGAGTCCATACATGAGTCATTCAGTAAATATTTCATATTTCTTTTTAGTTCTAATGATTTGTGCTTACATTTGATGATTTCATTGTTACTTATTAACTTCTTAAGTGTTTTACGTTCATTTGTGTAAGTATATTCCAAATGTCTTCATTGATTTTTCCAATTGTTTAAGTCCCAGTCTATTTATTGAAGACAAAATTTTACTACAATATGTTTAAAGTGAGGAAGGAAATTCTTTATTTTAACTAAAGTGAACAGGAAGTGTTCTGCAAAGTTGTCAAGCACATGTAATCAAGTAAACTGTGTGTGACGTAACTGTGATTTTATTTTAAAACTGTCATTAGTGTCGTCGTGTCTCATTACGTTCATATTAACCTAGATACATCTGTGCCTTTGTTTCATTTCTACCTTTATTATTCAAACTGTTATTAGTGTTTTTACATTGTTTTACACAACAGAACAAACCTTACTGCTTGGAAAATACAAATTAGTTTCAAGGCTTGTTAGGATCTGGTTAAAGCTAAGCAGAAAACTCAATGCTTAAATGGACGGATACTTGTGAAACTAGAAAAAAAATCAAATACGTAAGGCTGATAAAAATAAATTTCTTGTAAGTACACAGAATATCATTTAGTTCAGGTATAGAAGTAAGGAGACTTTTAATTAGCTATTTTCAAATAGAAAACGAACGATTGGAGCGGTAGATCCGGAACCTTGAAGGCTGAAACTGGCTTTTAAAACATTTGTGAGTAGTTTGTAACAATTATTTGAATATTTATGTGTATATGAGCACTTTAGCTTCCGCAACATTCGTTGGATTTTAAATAAACTTGGCAAGAAAACCAATTTTTTGTTGCAACTTAAACAAAGGTTGTTACCCAATAAAATAATTAAACAATTTCAAGTTGGCCATGAAGTTCATAATTTCTGTCTAACGCTTTTGTGAAAATCTGATGTCACCATTGTAACAGGCATTGATATTTGTGTAAGTAAGCATTTTAAATATTCAAAATTCCATTTAAAATTCGATATCCTAAAACGCGTACAGTTTTAAAATGAAAACAAGAAAATCATTTTTCTATAAACCATTTAAGGTTAAAAAATTATTGTTACTTGATATGAAATTTTACTTTTCGAATTACATTTCTTCTTGAAATCTTTTAAAAATGACCCGCGAGATATGAACAAAATATGTTAACGCATCAAAATAGTTTAGTATGCTGTATTGTAAAAATACAGAGAGAAATATGCAAATATACTTAAAGAATTTTTTTTAAGTAATTAGGATTATGACCTATTCTTCCCGTCAGTGGTTTACCCACTCACCTCGTAAAGGCTACCGCGGTTTCGGAACTCTCGTTTCATCTTCATGTCGTGATACAAAATGTTAAATCCCTCTGTCGAGGTCGTGACAAAGTCAAACAAAACATTTAAAACACACAGCACAAACATCGAGCACAATTACACGATTAAAATATGTACGATAAAATTCGGCTTGGCCAAACGACACGCGCGACTCGTACGTCGTTACATTCCGGACTGCAACGCCGTACGAGTCGCGCGTGTCGTTTGGCCAAGCCGAATTTTATCGTACATATTTTAATCGTGTAATTGTGCTCAGTATTTCTGATGTATGTTTTTAATGTTTTGTTTGACTTTGTGACGACCTCGACAGAGGGATTTAACATTTTGTATCACGGCCTGAAGATGAAACGATAGAGTTTCGAAACTGCGGTAGCCTTTACGAGTTGAGTGGATAAACCACTGATGGGAAGAATAGGTTATAATCCTAATACTTAAATATGTGGTCCGGTGGCTATGTTGCAATAATGAAATTTCTCTACTCAAAAAAATAAAAACCTTTTCGAAATTGATTTCATGACAATATCATCATATCATTTATATACATAATATTATATAACGACAAAATAATTTTTTTTCGCTTTTATTCGGTTTAACCAACTTTAACTTCTCATTTTCAAAAACAAACACTACAAACTAAGAGCTTAATCTGTGCTTTAAATTTTCAAAATATCTTTTGTCCCGCTACAAACCGCCGTAAATAACCAGTATTTTCCGCATAAAGAAGTAGTAAAAGAGGGATTTCCGAAGCGTTAAACCTGTTGCTAGCGACTTAGAAAAGCGCCGATGTAGCTGAAGAGATAAACTTTGTTAATTAACTTCGACTTACTTCTGTTGTAGGTTTGGGATTTGCATAATTTGTCTTTAATCGCAGTCCAAATTTGGATTAGAATACTGAACACTTTCTGAGAAGTTATAAAAACCTAAAGCCAGTTTTAACACAATTATAACATAATAAAGGGTGATCAAAATGCAACAGAAAGTTGAAGTTACTTCTTGGAATTTTATAATTAATATTTTAGTGTTCGAAGGTTGGCAAGTCTGATTTGTGTAACAAAATTACATTGTTTAAATAAAATTTAAATTTAATTAAATTTTTTTTCAAATTAAAAAAAATTTTGTGACCACTGATTTAATTCAGTAAGAATACTGAACACGTGGTGTGCAATCAACGTAAAGTGTTACAATTTATCGTCGAAATCTTGACTTAATCCCACAGCCGCCTCGGTGGCCTAGTTGATAGTGTACTAGGCTTTCACCCCGATGACCCGGGTTCGATTCCCGGCCAGGGCTTGGCGTTTTCATACGCTATAAATCATCCCATCGTCTGCATTAGCCCAAGTGTGCACAATAGTCGGACGTTAAACACCAAAAAAAAATTGACTTAATCCAGGACCAGGACTTAAAACTTTGCTCAGGACTTGTGGACATCTGGACCAACATTTATACCATTCATAACTCTTCATCATTAAAGACTCATTACCATTGTGGTAATTTACACTGTAATCTTTTTCTATGAGACGTTAAATCGAAAACTAATAGGCCTAATAACCTGTTTATTTCCCATTTGAAGAATTAAAGAGCCACCCCGAGAATAATTATCAATTAATTATTTTTCATTATAATAACTGTTAATTTAAATTTAAATTATTTGTAATTAAAATAATTGTTATTAGTGTATTGAATACTTGGTTAATTAAACCTTAAAATATTCCACACTTGTCATTAAATATTACCAATTTCTGCTATTGCATTATTAATAATTTACATTATTATTAAATTATTAATTAACATAATATTGTAGCCTATATTTTGTCGCCCAATGAACTGTTATTATTATTGTATTTTATCACCCACCCAACGTGGTGTAAAACTTTATATTTTAGCTCCCAAAGTGGTAGCTGTTATTTTTTTATAATATATATCAGTTATGAATTTTGATAATCATATTAAAAAATTAAGAAATATAATTTTACTTGTGGAACAAATACAGTATTATGGTGTGATTGTTTTAAAGTTAGCAACACTGGTTCATTGTTAATTCCTACAAAATTAACTCCAATTAATCAGCAATGAGTTTGAACACAGTACGCGTGAAAAACATCGGCAATACAATGTCGTATTCTTAGAAAATATGTCTGTATTCCTTTATTAATTTATAACGTGAATCAGGCGGCAATTTTACTTTAATGGAGATTAGCTTCATCAAGGAATTTTTAAGTAGATAATTTTAATCTGGTTGTATTAAAGACTTAATTGGCCATTAATCTATGTGAAACCACATAGTATTTAATATTAATCATAATTCCGTACAAAAATATTTCATATTATTTTAGATTAAAATAAAAATATTTAATATTACCTGATGCAAAAATGTTGAAAATCGAATGTTATCAAAATCTGTTTAACTATTTTGTTCAAAATGTACTAAATGTAGTTAATAGGCATTGAAAAAATTTGCATCCTTATATTACTGAAAATTTTGAAAGCTACCGAAAAAATTGAGGCTTTAGCATAATTCCTCAAAAATGTTTTTTTAAAAGTTGGCTTGCCTGTGCATAACCGACTCTGTGAATACGACACCAACAGCAGCTATGGAGATCGTTCTAAGGGGTCTCCTCATTGATTTATGTGTCATGGGGGAGACACTCTAAACCAGCTGAAGGATAGTGGAGTCTGGATGTCTTCAAATTTCATTAGCAGATTAGAGATTCTAATGATAGAGACTGATCAGATACCCAAACAACACATGGTTTCTAGATCCTTTGACATTTGGGGAGGAAGATCGTGTGTCGGGAAAGTCTGGAGTCCTGTTATGGTATACAGATAGCTCCAAGACAGGTACTGGCGCTGGAGTGTACTGCCTAAGACTAAGGGCAAGGGAAGCTGTTGACCTGGGACAGTACGCAACAGTATTCCAGGCTGAAGTAATGACCATTAATATAGTGTTTGGAAGAATTTGAAACGTGCCTTGTAGAACGCTCGTATTCGTACTTGTACCGATAGTCCAGCATCAATCAAAGCCCTTGTAGGTCCAAGCTAGTCTGGGAGTATCAGGAAATCCTTAATGCTCTATCCGTGGAAAACCAGGTTACTCTTCACTGGGTTCCGGGACATAAAGAGGTTCACAATAACGAGGAGGCAGACCGACTGGCTGGACTGGGATCTGTATCTGAGTTTATCGGAACCAAACCGGCTTTAGAGACCTCTCTATCGTTGGCCGGGTCTGCTATTAATAGGTGGATTAACAAACAACAACAGGCAAGATGGGGTAACCTTTATGGGCTTCCCATAGCAAGTACCTCTTAGGTATGGTCTTCAAGGAAGACTTAGAGGAACAGTAAACATATTGGGCAGAGCACAACTATGGGGCTTATTAATGGGCATTTTGGTCTGAGGGTGCACATAAACCACGGAGAAACCGTTTGTAGGCTATGCAATAATGAGGAGAAAACTGCACACAATGTATGACTGTGATGCTCATACTAACCAGAAGCTAAGAGTTTTTGGTTTTCTGGACCCTAGGGACATCCAGAAGGATAATCTAGTCAGTGGATTTTGGAACTTGCCAAGGTCACCAATCTGTTTAACTAGTACTTAAGAGATTTAGTTGCACAATAGGTCCATTTTTCATTTTTTAAATAAAAATAATAGTTTTTATACCTACCTCTAGTACATAATCTAATATAATTTAATAAATATAATTAAAATTTTGTTTTATTAAACAATTTTGAAAATTACGTCTTTCTTGTCAATAGATGTGAAATAATTTGCATAGAAGTTTGGTTAACGTTTCATCACCATTTGTAAAATTTGTTCTGTCTAAAGTTGTTTATCTGTTCTTCGTATAAACAACGTAAAAGTAGAATTCCATGTAGTTCTAAATATCACCAACAGAAGCGCCACCTTCATTTCACGCCTGTCGCCTTCTACGTCAGATGTTCACGACACGAATCATAAGATTATTTCCAAATGTCGGTTTCTCAAATTATTTCTTCTTTGCGAGATACTCTAAAATCGTTGCAAATTGTGCTCATATTTATATAAAAATTAGGTTTTGTAAAACTTTCAAATTGATTAGAGATTTTTGTTTACTAGTTAAGACTGAGAAATCAAATTTATAAAAAAATTACATAACAAGAAATATCTTTAGTTTTAGTGATTTAAAAAACTAGAACGAATTTCCAAAAGTAACTTTTTATGTTATCTTTTTTGAAAACACTGATTTTAACAACGTAAGCAACATTTTAATCTGTATATATTAGCACCGTAAAATTTTCAATTGCACTGAAAATACGAAAATGAACCCTGACTGCCGTCAAAATGAGTTTTTTAATTTCAATATTATTGATTATAAAAAGGTATAATTTTTTTTTTTTATAAAGGTACCTTTATTTTTATAAAAAGGTACACAATAACCTAATTTACAAAGATTATTTAAATTTGGTATCTAATTTACCCCAACTATTTATGAAATCTCCTTAAAAAATTCTTTACCCCTGTTTTTTACAAAATCGGATCAATAGATTTTGATCAATTTCGCTCAAATGTAATTTGTAAATACCCAAAAAAAACTTATAAGCTGTTATATCCCAAAAAATATATTAAATCCTCCCCCCAAAAAAATGAGTAAACCGAGTTATGTTCAAATTTTGGTAATACGTAAATTTTCATAATTCAAAGCCGACTTGATCCTGGTGGTTCAGGCATCGGTCAATCTGTTGAATCTAAGTCCATAGGTTCGAGGCTGCAGTTAATGCTGTAAACATTTCCCATACCGTTAGCCACATTAGTGTACCTGGCAAAACGTATGGACGTTAACAAAAAAAATGCATGCAGGAGTAAAAATATTTAAACAAAAACATTGACGGTACAACGGAAAGAAACCAAAAACAAATCCTGTCCGCCTTCGGGAATATATTGTTTCTAGATTTTTTCAAAGAATGTGAATTTCTTCTTTGAAAATTTTGTAGTAAATTGATTTCAGTAATAAATATTTGTACATACGATTATGTATTATCAAATTATCAACAAAATCAGATAAAACGATTTTGAGTAATTAAGTCTGGTATTACCCTAACGTTTTTTGTGATGGTAGTTGAATGTGAGAATCGTTGTGCAACCATTTAAGAAACTAGTAATTACGTAGAAGAAATATATGTCTGAGGTAAAATTTTATATAAAGATGAGTAAAAATGCATTTTTGTCAGTTTTGGTAATTTTTGCGCCAAAACTCTTTATTATATGCCAAATAATAATAATCCAAAATATAATAGTGTAGAAACAACGGGCAGTTAGGAAAAAAATGAAAATAAAAGTGACAAACATAACCTCAAAATGACTACCACGCTAAAAAGGTAATGTGTTTTTCATTGCGAAAAATATTGATTAAATGCGTGTTAATAATGAAAAGATTATGAATAATTTTGTTCTTTTTTTAAAAAACTTAACTCGACTCGGTTGTTGAAAACGTACTTTCGTTAAAAATTGGCTTCAAATCGTAACATACTCTAATAAACTTAATCTTCTGTGTTTGAATAACTCTGAATTTAATAATAAAGTACACAATTTAAAAAAATGTAATAATAGGCTACCATAGGACTACTGCTAGCGGATATTGAAGAAATTAAAGTCCAATAACGTTGTTTGCTAACAAACGTTTCCTTGCACAAAGTAGAACAAACACAAAGAGAAATAGAACAATTGTTTTATACTTGAATAGGTACAATATAGTGGAACAACGGAAGAAAAGTAGGACGATTTGAAAACAGTCAAACTATGTCTTTGTTGGTATGTAACAATAAAATGGGATTGGACTGAAATGGAAGTGGGTTCCGTAAAAATGTTCCCAGAACACTACGAAATAAATAATGAAAGCACACTTCATAAACATAGGCCTACTTGATATACTGCGCTTGTTGTAGTCGCTTGTTTAACAGTGGCCGCTACAACACGACGCTGAGACTACTGATTAAATTTGGATAAACATCGCCCATTGAAACACAAATAAGACGTATGAATTGACACATATTTCTGCACGGGAGACATTAAATATAAATAGCGTAAAACCATTAATTTTTAATGTCTCGCATTCAAATCCTTTCTAAAAAATATCAGTCAAATTTATTTAATCAGTTCTTTAAAATCGATCTGTGTTCTAGTTTTTTCAAAATACCAATTATTTTTCGAGTTATCGTTTTCTTCGAACCGAGATGTTTGATGTGCGATACCATAATTAGGCGTATATTTAAATTTAGACTCGATCTGTGGAAAAATCATTTTGATATCTTCAACATTTACTGAGTTATGAGCGATAAAATGTTGGAGAAACGACTACATTTTAGCAATTCCCAGTTTTCAGCTTGTAAGCCTTTTTTTAAACGCTGATTTCGCACCTTACAAATAAAATTAGCGAGTTCTGATAACACGGAAATTATAGAAGAATGACCAAATATTCACGTGGTGTTTTCGCCTTTTAAATATCTCTTACTGTTTCTGATTATTCTTCGCCTGAAAACCGTTGATTTTACCGTGAAAAATATCAAGCTTAAACGTTTTAAGCTGAAAAAACTTTTTCCATTTACTAATGAATTTAATGTAGAATTTAATTTAAATTTTTATATTTCTTTTAAGAATCATAACTCAAAATAGTGCATCGTGTTTAGCCGAAAAAGACAAAATGAATATTTTCGTTACTCGCGAATCTCCATTGAAAAATGAACTATTGGAGCGGCCATCTTGGTAAAGTCCCAGTTCGGGACCTTGAAATAAGCGCCGATCTTGACCTCTAGATCATGTCTTGAGGGGTTCGTTGAAATATATATATACTTTACCCTTATTTAATGGAAATAAAAAAAATTATTTTTTTGTTATACTTTTCTTAAAACACTAAGATTTTAACGTCATAAGCAATTTTTTAGTAAGTTTCTTTTTGTAAAATATATTTATATATTTATTTCTAAAATATAGCCATTATACACACACACACACACACACACACACACACACACACACACACACACACACACACACACACACACACACACACACACACACATATATATATTTATATAACACTGTAATAAATATTTATGTGTGTGTGTGTGTGTGTGAGAGAGAGAGAGAGAGGGAGGGAGAGACAGACAGAGAAAGAGAGAGAGAGGAGAGAGAGAATGTTTTTAGCGCCCTCTCGTTTGCAGTTTTATTCCTGTTTGATTCAAACTTCGCAGAAAAATTGATTTTGTTAATAGCTTGAACAAGTTCGTTAACCAGCAAATAGTTTCGTTTGCAATGCCTATATTCGTTTATTTAAAAATTTTAAAATGGCAAAAATTTCAAATATTTATTAGCCATACATTTTCTACCCTAAAAGTGATCTAGAAGTGATGGGAGCTCGTTTCAAGTTTCCGAGTCTAGTTTAATATTCAGTTATAGGCCTACATAAGCTGGTATAAAGCATTTTTGCAGAAGGAGAACAGAAATATTAGTCTTAGGCTAGTTCGCCTATTTCAAAAGTATTTCACTCATAAAAACTAGTTTAACATTTGTTTTATGTTTTTCAGTATAAGACAGTGCCAAATTAATTGAGCAGAACAGGAATTATCGACAAGAAATCAGTACTCTAATACATTTTTATTTTAATATAATTATTATGAATTTTGCAATTTTCACTGAATAAACAAATTAAAGCAAAGTTTACTTTTAATTATCTAACAAGGCAGTGTATGAGGAGGAATAAAGTAAGCTTCGTTAAGGGATGAGGGTAGTTAGAGAGATGTGGTTTGACTTTTAATATAACTATCTGCGTTTAGCAATTATTAGTTATTAGATTGATACCGAATGCGAGTATAAAAAATATTGTATTATAACTAAAATTACATTTTACAATTTTTATACAAAAAAGTGAAAAAGTGTTTTCTTCAGAAAAAAATCAGAAGTTACAATTGTTTCTTTTTATATTTTTCTTTCTGCTAGGATTATTATCACTGTGTTCAGTATAATGATCTAGCTTCGTCAATTCTACTTACGTTGACGCGTTTCGGAGAACCTTAATCTTCAAAAACTATATCTAAAATCTTTTTTTTTGCCATATTTGTATGATCTAACATGTACTTTAAACCTAGTTCTAAATTTTCGTCCCGTTTGTCCTACATAGACTGCTTTGCATCCACACTGTATTCTGTATGCCCCATTCTTACTATATTTGTTCTTTTCTTTTATATTCTTTGTCAGTTTGTTCCTTATTGTATTATTTGTAGCCATTGCTATGTCTATATCATATTTTCTAAACAAATTCTTAAATTTATATGCGTCTTTCCCCGTATATGTTAATTTAGCCTATTTTCGTTTTTTATCTTCTCTTTTATCGCTGTTTTCTTCCTCTCTCTTTCTTTTAATTCTTCGTAACAGATTTCTTATAATTTTTAAATCATAATCGTTGTTCACTGCTGTTTGGAAAATTGTATTCAATTCTTCTTTATATTCTTTCCTCTTTAGTGGTACATTTCATAATCTATTGAACATGTGTCTAAACGCCGCCAGTTTATGTTCTAATGGGTGGTTTGACTTTGCGTTAATTATATTATCTGTATATGTATCTTTTCTATATATTCCAAATTCAATTGTTTGTGCTTTCCTTTGTATTCTTAAATCTAAAAAATTTAAACTACCTTTCTTCTCTTCTTCTATTGTAAATTTTAAATTTTCGTGTATACGAATAATTTCTTCCAATATGAGCTTTCCTTTATCGCCTTTTGGATCTTAAACTATTACTAGTGAATCATCCACATATCTTACATATTCTACACATTCAAACTTCTTTAATATTTTTGTTATTCTTTTTTCCTCTAAATCTTGGATAAAAAATTCACTTAAGATACCTGACAGTGGATTCCCCATACCTAACCCATCTTTTGGCTTATATATTTTATTATTAAATATAAACTGGTTTTGATTTAAAATGACCTTTAATGCATTAATAATTTCGTCGTTTAACCCTTTATTTTGACAATTCTCATCTAGTTTTTCTTTTATAATTTCGATGATTTCTTCAATCGGTATAGAAGTGTATAAATTCTCAGTATCAAACGAAAATATCCTACAATCTTCGGTAATTATTCTTTTCTGCAGTCGGTTTACTACTTCTATTG